>UELV01000759.1:0-17631 GCA_900490015.1 Megastigmus stigmatizans
CTGGTTGGCCTAATTAACAATGCATTGTTCGCCGATTGGTGTACAAATTAACTTTAGCTGAATAATTTATATACAAGTTTACCTATTCAGGAAGAAAAAAAATGTGTATGTATATGTACATCTGTCAAGATACGGTTGTATACTATTGGAAGAAGAAAAAAAATAAATCTTGTAGTGGCTATTTTGCTGGATGTTATTTTTCCGGCTAATATTACTTGCCTTAACTTTAATTTATAGGCGTTTGTCGCTTCTCCATAGAGATTATCTTCCCGATGTTCTTCTTCTTTGACTTATCCAACAAATACGGCTCTTGAATTGGTAACTCAGTTAATGGTTGATCTTCTAATTCTTCTAATTCATCCAATCGATCTAAATGTAACATATTTGGCATCCTTCCGCTTGCTCCTTTAAGCTCATTATAACTTTCGAATTCACTACTTTCACATTCATCCACATATCGCAACGTCGACTTGGACACATCACTATCCCGTACTTGCCACTCATCATTAATTGAACTTCTTGGTTTACTTTGATCAGATCTTGACATAAAGTTGCAGTTTTCCAATTCATCACTTCTAACTTTCGAATCTTTAGTGGAACTCTTCCATACTCCATTGGAGGTTGAATCTCTGTGGTTAATATAACTGATTTTATTATTCTTAGAGTTGGTCGTGTCCATTCTCTTATTTTCTGAGTGGTCATAATTTGGAGCGGTGGGTGTGTCTGAGACACTATTATCTTTGGTGTACTTAACTCCATCCTTCTTGAAGACAACTTTTCTATCCTCTTTAAAAGAAAATTTCTCTTGGTCGTGGTGATCATCAACGGTGGTTTGATTGACGTACTTATTAACAAAGTCGGTCTTCTGGTTGTTTGAGTAGTTACTTCTATGCTCTTTATCACTTTTGGCGTTCCTGTTGTCCTTAACGTCCAATATGGTCCTTGGGGTATTATAGTCATCGTATATTGGTCGATATATTTTAAGGTACTCGTCATATACTCTTCTTCCACTTTTTGTGCTGATGTGGTCGTAAAAAGTGATTGGATTTCCTTTATCTGCGTGACTAATACTGAAATAATCGAAAGTATGGTCACTAGCGCTTCCACGCCACAATGGTCCTAGCCATTTCCACGTCACAATGTTAAATTAACTCGTATGAAACTACATTGACACTACTGAAAACTGCACATTTTTCCAAAATGTTGACTACTGGCTTCCGTTAATCTCTTTAATATCTACACTTTAAGCATTTTTTTTTCATTACAGTTTTAGCAATGCGTTTTTGTACAAGTGTTTAGTGATATAACGCTAATACTTGAAACAAAAAAAATGAAAACTAACGATTGAATTCAGCGCAAATCAGAAAAGTTAATTGCCAATTAGCTTTAGTGTTTTACGTTTTCCGTCCTTAGATTTAATTTTGTATGATTGCGTGTACAGATCGTCAGAAGACGATTAATTTATTGCTAGTTAATAACAAATATTTGTAAGACATCTCGCGTTACTAATGAATACTAATTATATTATGAGTTTATTATCAAATCGCATAGTCCCCGATAAGTTTTTTTGAAAAATGGCATTATACTTTTAATTACATAAAGCCCACAATCAAAATAGTAGTTCAGAATTCTGATATCTATTCCTGAATACATTCCGCACAATTTATATATAAATAGGGCATTTTTATTACAGCAACATTATGCAATATACATTCCATTTAAATCTGTTGCTGATTATGACTTTAACATTGCAAGTGTTGTTTTCTAATTTCATAACTAGTGTGAATCATTCATTGTCGAAACCGCCTTATTCAAGTAAACCAATAACCTTATTGGGAAAAACTTGTAGACTTTTTAAAATAACTGGCAAATTAAATACTTACTGAGTAAGTATAATTATTTAAAAAAAAAAAATTTAAAGTTAGTGGGAATGATAGTAATTAAAGTATTAGAGTATTATTCATAAAAAAATGAAAATTTTTACTTCGAATTTAAAGCTGTCTAAATCACCTAATAGAAAGAATATAGTGATGATGACGTGAATTCAAAGTAAATGAGTTATCAAACTTTTACATTAAAACATCTAACTGATGAATTAATAAAGAGTGTTTTGGAGATATAGGTATTATCAACGATACAGTAGTTTATAATCGTAACGATTTTTTAATCATGGCCAAAGCAGCATTATTTTTTCACTAATTTATAGAAAAGGGGAGAAGAAAGTGGAATGTGTATGTATTGTATATAAGTAGGATCAATAGTGTCTTAATCATCGAAAGAGATTATTCAGTATGTATACAAAATAAAATAACTTTGTCATCGACATAATAATAATAATAATGTCAAGGTATACATAAAAATTTATTATTGTACGATTATAATAAGCTGAACATGTTATATATTTATAAATGTTGTACTTAAAAATTGCTCTTGCAAATATTACTAATCTGCTATACACTATTGTATTATTTATAATATTGCTAATCTCACTATGATAAATATATTCACTCGACTATTTTTCTTAATAAAATAATTCAAGTTATTATGTTAAAAGGTTGCACTATCTTCTTATACTTCATGTGCACAAAATAATTTTTAACTAAAAAATTTGTCTTCTATACAAAAAATTATTTTGTGTAGGAAACTAGAAAGTTATCAAAAATGTTTCCTCGCTACATATAACTTGTATCAATTTTTAATAAAAAAAATGATAAAATTAATATTGAATTATTGAATTTATGTTTCTATATAATATATAGTTATTTTAATAAAAGCAAAGGTAAGGTATTTACTTTGAAATTTTAAAGTAGAAGTACAAAGAATTTTTATTTTACCCCTTCCAAAGATATATTTCACTTTTTACCCCTACTTTCTATTCTGGAAGAAATCAGCTGATCTACATATCAACAGGTTTATTTTACGATTGTAACATACATTGAAAGTCTTTATAAATAGCAAATATCATGTTTTGTTAATCTTTCTCAATTAATAAAAAACAAAAACCAGAAAGAATTTGTAGTTAAAATACGCAAAATACAAGTTTTTCAGAAATTATAAACAGTATAAATATTTACAAGACTTCTTAACGACCTAACCTCAAAATTCTGAAATGGCAAAAGACGAACGAACAGCGAAAAGTAATTCAAAACCAATATTTAGAAATATTAATGCAGATGATGATCCCGAAACTACTGTCATCGAAAGCTTGTGCATGAATTGTGGACAAAATGTTAGTGCTCATTTTCAGTGTCAGAACTTGTGTACAATTTAACAATGTATGTAGTTGATGTATTTTTTTTATTTTTTAGGGCGAAACAAGAATATTTCTTACAAAAATTCCTTACTACAAAGATGTTGTGTTAATGTCATTCGAGTGTGAACATTGTGGTTATAAAAATAATGAAATACAAAATGCGGGAAAAATTGAAGAAAAAGGTATCAAAATAATTCTAAAAATGATTTCAAAATCTGATTTAAACAGACAAGTTGTCAAGTCTGACTACACTAGTGTTAGCATACCACATTTAGATTTTGAAATTCCTTCACAATCTCAAAAAGGAGGTAATATAGTGAGTTATGATAAGTAAGTATATTTTATTTTATAATCGAGTGACTTAAAAATTTTTATTATAGAAGTAACAACTGTTGAAGGAATTATTGACCGCAGTATTACTGGCTTAGAACAAGACCAAGACCGTCGTAGAAAGGAAAATCCAGAAGCTGCTGAACAAATTGACCAATTTTTAATTAAATTAAAAGCCCTTAAAGAAGTTGAAGAACCATATACTATTATTTTTGAAGATATTTCTGGTAACACGAATGTTCAAAATCCAAAAGTACCACAAAAAGATGATGGATGTGAAGTTCATTATTTCAAAAGGACAATGCAACAAAATCATATTCTAGGAATTTACTTAGAAAATGAAGATAAAATTTTACAACCTATCAATGAAGACGAATACACTCTAGAGGAAATTGAAGGTGAAGTTATGACCTTCCCAACTAACTGTTCAGAATGTAACAGCCCATGTCAAACAAATATGAAAATGACTAGTATGTATAATTTATTCTTTGAATAGAATATATATTTTTTTTAAATAACTATTACTTTATTTTATTTTTAGAAATTCCTTATTTCAAAGAAGTTGTTATTATGGCAACAGTTTGTGATACGTGTGGAAATAAAACCAATGAAATTAAAAGTGGCAGCGGGATAGAATCTGAGGGTGTCAAAATTGAAGTTACAATAACTGGCACAGAAGATTTCAGTAGAGATTTATTAAAATCTGAAACTTGTCACATGAAAATACCTGAATTAGATTTAGAAGTTGGACCTACTACTTTAGGAGGTCGATTCAGTACTGTTGAAGGAATTATTAGTGCTGTAAAAGATCAATTGTCTAATTCAACAGCTTTGACCGGAGATACTGTTGATCCTGGACTGGCTCAAAGAATGCAAAATTTTTTAAAACAGCTTGATGAAATTTTACAGGGAAATAAAAAAGTTACCCTAGTTCTTGATGATCCAGCTGGAAATAGTTACGTACAAAGTTTATCAGATGATGGAACTGATGATAGATTAAAAATAACCAAGTACACACGAAGTTTCGAGCAGAATGAAGAACTTGGAATTAATGATATGAAAGTGGAAAATTATTGATGTTATGTAAAGTTACTGTACTGTTTTTATAAAATTTATAAAACTTAGCTCAGATTTCTTATTTACTATCTTCTTCTTCATCTGCAGCAACACGCCTAAAAAAATTGTAATATTAAGCCTATGTATATTGAAGATAATGATAAATTTTGTGAAAACCTACACAATATTAATGGAATCCAATGTTTTTAGATTGGGAAGTTTTTTTAAAACTTGAGCTCGATATGCATCTGGATCCATAGCTTCACATACGGGATTATTGATAAATAATAAATCTTCAAGTTTTGGAATTTCTTGCAAACGATTAAACTCTGACCAATCTTTAACTACATTATTTCCCATATAAAGCACTCTTAGAGCTTTCAGGGCAGCAACACCTTTTATCTTTTCAATAATGTTATAAGAAATCCATAGTTCTTCTAAGTGATCACCAACAGCTTCCAAACCAGAAAATGTCTTGATGTTGTTTCGACTCATTGATAAAATTTTTAAATTTTTGAGTGCGTTGAGGCCGTTTATCTTTTCGATCATATTCGTGGACAGCGATAATTTTCTAAAGATAGAAAATATTTTTGGTTGTAAAGTTTATTCAATACAAAATTACTGTTTAAAAAATTGTGATAAAATTAATTTTCTTATTCACAATATCATCAGATATTTAATCGTTTCATCTTAAAGGATCAAATTTTACAAATAAATTAAAAAGAAAAACTTATCCACTTTGTTTTGAAATATATTTGTTTAGAAATATATTTAACTCGACTTTAGTAAGGACAGACAAATTGTTGTCCAGTTTTTCAATCGGTGGCCACTGAAAACTTAATGTGATTTCTTTTTCTTCACTTGCTGATTTTCCAGTTCGCTCTTCCCATCTTTGAATGGCCTCTTTACAAGTAGTTGGTTTAGCCTAAATTTTTATGTAATTTATGAAAATTCCACAAATAAGATCGACCCCAATTGCAGAAAAATATTCACCATTGATTGCTTTGTGTAATTAAAATACAAACACGTGAATCATAAACTTTTTAAGCAGTAAATAATCTTTTTTTACATGCAGAGATTCAAAACATTTCGTCTATTCAACCTATAATATTTTTTGCATATAATACAGGTGTTCATCTATTGTTTTTTTTCTTTGAAAAAAAATGACTACTCTATTGGGGTTGTACAAAATCATCATGCAAGTTTTATTTTTAATTTACAGTAATGACTTAAGTGATATCTACTTTTACATGAACTTAGAATTTTGTGGAAAATATAAGAAGAAAGTAATTGATAACTATATATCCGTTTTAACATTTGTATTTTTTTTTTAAATAAGGAAAAATTACTCATGCAATAAATTTTGATTTTCATTCGTAGTAATTCTTTATTTGCTATAAAACTATGTTTTCGACAAATTACAAACAGAAATTGTTTTTTATCTGTATTGTCTATGTGTATGTATGGATACGTGTAGGTGTGTGTATGTATGTATAGGTGTACAGTGTGCTTCAATAAGGGTAATACATTACGCAGATGGAACGTTACTCAACGAAAAATACTAAAAAATTACACTTATATGACCAGAGGTGACTAAGTATAATCCACAGAAATTTCATTTTTTGTTTTTTTTTTAAAATAAACATCGATTATTTCTTTTTCTCATACTTATGCGTTATTGTTCTTCCAGCTAATAGCAAAAGTGAGCACTAATGATCGTTACCTTTCGTAATAAAATCAAGTTAATTGAGCACTCGTCGATGTTCAATAAAACGACAATACTCACAATCGATTAATTTCTTTAAAGTTAATTATTACCATTTTATAGAGCCCATTGAATTTTCACTTCGCTTTTAGCTTTCGGCACAGATATATCAGTGTTTTAATACTGCAGCCACGTGCAATCTAAAAACTACGAACGTGGCAGAGGTTTTTACCGAATATATTTCTTTTTATTTCGGACGCTATGTGCATTATGTATACGTTCCGCAAGAGTATTTGCACGCCCAGCATTGATCAAATTCTATGTTACAAAAGGATAAATAAAATGTAATCATAACCTTAATAATAAAATAATAGTTAATAATTAATAGTATAATATTAATAATAGTAATAATAATTGTATGGAAATCAACAAGATATTATAAGATACATCATAATTTACAAAGTCTTCGTTGAAGCTTGTTTTTTAATACTATCAGATATTTGTATAAATTCATGCAAAAGGCCACTATAACTACTGGGTTGGAGAAAAATGATCTATTAAGTCTTTTTAAGCATTACTAAAACATTCTTCTCTTATTTTGTCTTCTCTAAAGTATGGGATTACATGTACAGTTTGATTATAAAAAGTGATACCAATGAGGGGTGTTTACGAGGGAATAAGTCTCTGTAGCTTTCAATTTCTTAATTCACTTTTATGCGGAAGTATAATAAACATGCTCTATCGTAGGTCTATACTTGTCTTTGAACGAAGGGGGAGAGCAAACGAAGACTGTATACATATTGCGCATTGCCAAAAAAATGAAAATAAGTATGACGATTTCACGAAATTTTTACTTTTATACATTATTTACAATCGCATAAATTAATGCCGATCTTTGATCGTTCGATTAATATTCCTTTTTTATTTCTTTTTTGGCAGAATACGAGGAATATAGTCTTTCCGATGATAGAGAATCACATAGAAACGTACAATTGTTACAAAACGCCGATGGTCGAGTTGGTAGAGAAAAATGGAAGAATTCGTGTTTTATTATTATTTAAGTGTCACTCTCTTTGTACATTTCTATGAGACTTTTCTATCTTTTTGGAAAGAAAGTGAAGAATGAGAGAACATGCTGCTACGCTTAGAAAAAAAAAACTCTGGCGGTACGATGCACAATAACTTCGCGGCATACACTAGAGCACAAACAACTCATTCGGTTATTCTCTCGTCAAACTAAATCTTTCATGTTTTTTTTCTTATCCATTTTTAATTTAGTTATTACACGACGAAATGTAGGTGTTTCTTAGTATAAATGAGTATGATCTATCAACGATTAATGAGTCATCGAACTCAGGTGTATGCTTGTAAATAAGACGAATCTTCTTATGTGTTTATGTCTGCAAATCTTTGATTATGTTTTTCCACTGTTCAGAAAAATTGATTATTTACCTGAAGTGAAGATTCGCCAGTGTGAGTGTCGCGAAAACGAGTTGTGAAGTCTCGAAATAGCGAGACGTCGCTGTCCTATAGTAAAAGCCCGTAAAGTTAGCTCTTTCCTTTATAATTATTCTTTTTTCCGTTTATTCACATTAACATTAATTAATAATATTAAACGCTATTATAGTATACTTCTACAAATAATCAACTTTTAGCAGAGACGGCTTCTTTCCTTTGAGAGGATTCATATCAATAAGTAAATCAAATAATTTTTTTTTCATTTGCAGTTTTAATTCGAAATATTCTTTTTTCATAAAAGAGTCTATTCTTATCTCATTTTCAACAAGGTATATTAGCAATATTAACATAACAGCCTGCCAGCAGCGCAAAGATTATGTGTTTCTAACATGATTTTTTTTTCTTTATGCATTTTTGCTCCACCTTTTTTGCTATATTTTGCCACAACAGCGTGATTATTCCTTTTAAGTCATATAAGACTGTTCCAACAACACATCATTAAAGCAAGTTTATCGAATTCTTGAAATCTGACTGTGGTTTGCTGATGAATTCATCTTCCGATTGTCAGCGGTGTAGTGACCCTCAAGAGGAATGAAATTCTCGCAGATGACAACAAGCGTTTTTGTTTTACACACAGAGGCACAACGGATATAACGTTTATAGAGTTCACTGCGCGATTGTTTATAGTTTGTCTTTGTTGCAATTGATTACAAGTTATATTAGATTGGAACGATAACACATAAGCAATTCATGCTAATGAATATCCTATATAAACGACTGGCGTTTCACATTATTTGGTCATAATATACGTGTCATGTTTTTTAAAATTTTCCAATCAGATAACGCGTTTTGACAGCTTCCCGAATTTAGTTTTCAATGAAAGCGAAGCGTATCCGTTTGTTTTACTATATTTTTTGTACAAAAAATCCCATTCGACTAAGACTTTCACGTTCTATATCCCAAGGACGTGAGCGCACACATTTGAGTACAAAGAATAGTACAGCAACGTTTATTTTATTTTTATTAATGATTTGCAGAACTTATCAGCCAGCTTAAAAAATTGAAAAAATCATTTATATATATATATTACAGTCACACCCCCATTTTCACTCATGTTTTTCTTCTTTAAACTAACTACAGTTACGCACGATTCCCGTCGAGTTCAATTTATCCTCTTCGCGTAGTAGTCCACTTGATCAATGCAAGGAAAGAAACTAACTCCCGACCTCGTTGCTGCGCATTAGAAAATAAACTGGAAGAGAGCGAAGCACGGACTAGCAGTTGTTAGGGTCAGGCGGCGTAACCAGGTACTCGTCCGCTCGCTTGTGATCCGTAAGCGCACGAATCGTGTAGGAATCTTGGGGCAACTCGCTTTTCCTCCGCAACAGCTGTTTCACCTTATTTACGTTTGACACTTTCTTTACCTAATGAAATTAAACGAAAACTGATTGACTTTCAAGGTATTTTTACAATTTCAATTAGAAAGCTCTACACATGAATGTAAGGAGACAATTTTTACCAAATTTATTTACCCTTGATGGAAGATATTGAAATTCTATTTGGATTATAGTTGGTCAGAATTATTTATGTTTACATAGTGGTCACATCCAAATCTTACTCCACATGAAGTTTTGATCGTGATATGTAACGCAATGATTCAGGTAAATGATTTGAAATTTAGATTTTTAGTTTTTATTTCCTTCAATTTCTCAATAATCAAGTTGAAAAGTAGTGAGAAAACTAAGAAAATATTGAAAAATTTGAATTATTAAAAAAAAATTGTCTACAATCCATTGTGATTTAGCCAATGTAATAATACTGATGATGGTACTTACATTTTGTACACTTACTTCATTGGCCCTCGCTTCAATTTTATCAGCTGTCAACGTAATATTCTCATTCTCCCCATCTTCCTCGGGCAGTGAATTATTTTCATTTTGTGACGTTATAAACGGATTATTATTTGGTACTGTTTTAGACCCGTACGGCGGATGCCTCATAGCTAACGCCTCTACCCGTGTCCATGCTTCGTCTCTGTCTTTCAGCATTTTTCTTTCTTTCAATCGATCCTAAACGATAAGTAAAGTGTGTGTGTAATATTAAATCGATAATTTATTAATACAGTCACAGAATAAATAAGAAATATTGCATTTACAAGTATACCTGTTGATATTGTTGCGTGCATTCATCGAACACCTTTTGATTCATTTCCATAAAGAGTTTCAATGCATTATAAATTAGACCGTGTATCGTTTTATTCCAATGATTCCGAGAGTTTCTGTACAATGCTGGATACATTATAGGCAGAATTACTGAGTAATTGTCCGAAATAAGGGACATTATGTATTCGTTATTCCAATAGTATAGAGCTCTTTCAGCCACCTAAAATCACAATAAAAATTTAAATATGATTTATATCTTCTTAGGTATGTAATGCTTGATCACGAGACAGTAAATGGATCTTTCTGTTAGACGAACAAAAAATTATTTGGCTGCTTGATGTGAAATCCATTGTTATCAAATTAATCAAAGAATTTTAACGTTTTAAAATATGAACATCTTTTCCGGCTATAACTTGAATTTTTGCATTACAACACTGACACACATGTACGAGTGATAAGAACAGGACTCACTTGAAAATGCGGTGAGGAGACGCACTTTGCGAGTTGCCTGAAGAGTGGATCCATGACCTTTTGAAACTCAGCGGGCTCAATGACGTCGAGTATCTCCTCGAGCTCATTTAGGAACATGACCTCCTTTGGCGAGTGCGTTTTCGGCCAGAACTTAAGAAGATTCTTGATTACCGGCTCCGTGAGCGAGGCGTCCTTCTCCAAGAACTGCACAACGCAGTAGGCGAGCTGTGGGTGATAAACCGACAGGGATTTGGCCTTGTGCAGGGGTAGTAGGACTTTCAATAGGAAGGTCTTGTGCTCTTCCTTCAAAGGCAGAGCGAAGCCGTTGATGATACTGCAAATAGAAGAAGCAAAACCATGAGAGTATTACGGTAAAAAGTGCAGTGTGAAGGAGCTAGGGAAGTGGAAGAGATGGAACATTGTATAGACTCTTGAGGTCTGATCTGGTAGCATTTTAAGCATTAAATGCAAGAACATTTTTCTGTATTTATAAAATGCATAATCGAACACTTTTTTTCGAGCAATAAACGTAAAATTATTGGATTTTATAATTTAAATAAAAAAATATTGTTCGATGCTCAAATAGATTTAGATATAATATAGAACTAATATTTATTCAGATTACAAAAAAATACACAACTTATTATGAATCAATGAGGATTTTAGACCTTTTGAATTGTTAAATATCCGCTTGATATTTTAGTAAAGTATCGTTAGAAATCGGTCTACTTTTAAAATTCTAAGCTGTGTTTAAAAGTACATGATAGATTTCCATCTACCCACACCTTTGAATTTCTAATATAATGCAGTCCTCACGATTTCGAATGATTTGATAATTAAAATTTTAATTAAAACTTCCATATCGTGTAAGATGATGTATATATGAAAATAAGAAAATTTACATTTCCTATTAGAAGCATGAATTTAGTCTCTCGTGTACATATATTGCAACTAAAACAAGCGAAACTATAAAAAATATATTGGTGGTCCACGTGACAAAGTGATTGTACAAAGCTGCACTCGAAGCACTCAAGCGATTATCGGCAATCAACTCCTCAAGCTTTCCACTGATCAACGAGCAATTGGTATCATCGCGATCGATCAGCAGCTATAATCGATTTATAATTAAAAAAAATCTGCATCGGTTGCAGTCTGGCTCACCTTCCAAGTATCTCAAGCAGCTCGGCGATGCCGTTGTGGTGCTCGGTTTCGTAAATAAACCGATAGAACACGTTGTTGATCTGCTTGCGTATGTAGGCCCTGAGTCCGAGAAACTTGCCGTAGATCCTGTGCAGAGTCGTTTTGAGGAAGTCCCTCTCTCTCGGGTCCTCCGAGTCGAACAGCTCCAACAGCTGCAGTATAAACTTGTGGTCGATGTAGCGCTTGGCTATTGACGGCTGGAAGTCCGCAGACTCGAGCAGACGCAGAAAGAACTCGTAGACGAACTGCAGGTGGGGCCAGGCGACCTCCAGCGTTGGCTCGTCCTCCTCCGGATCGAATTCCGCGCCGTTGGGATTCGACGAAGGCGGCAAAGTCCGGAACAAATTTACGGCGAACTGAGCAAATATCAATGGATTCCCTACATTATCCTGCTGTTACTGCGGCTCCTTTTGCTTCCTCTATCTCCGCGAGCGGGTGAAAAAGTCGGAGCAAGCGTTGGGGAAAGTTTACCGAGCTCGAAATACAGTGTATTGAGAGTAAATTTTCTCGAGTTCTTGGAAATATATAGGTATTCGATATTTGTGACATTTTGTAATTATAAAATATCGGATTCTAGCTTATGCCTTCGAAAAATAACGATATTAAAATTGATTGTTTTTAACTAGATTTAAATTTTACGAAGCTTCGTAGCTCTTTATTGATTGAATAAATAGAAGAAATAAGACGGTCAATTCATCAAATGAGCACAGTTTACACATTTTTGTTTGAAACTCTTTGCAATCATAATTATACGGAATGTATTAAAAGAAATAAGCATTTCATTTTCTACCACATCAAGTGTATTGATTGATCAGCTCTACCGAATGGATTTTTTTTATGTTCAAATGTATTATAGCCTTTCATTTGGTATCTACTGTTACAACCTCTTATTTACACATTATTTATTTATAATTTAGAGAATAATAATAAATACAGTTTCCCTATGTCATTGCATATCTGAACAGGAAAACTATTTTTTCTGCGGCACAAATTTAAATATTCAATTTTAAAAATTACTTATTTCATAATCGAATAAAGAATGTAGAAATTGTATAAAGGTTTTATTTAAAGATATATTCATTTTTTAATCAAGTAAAACATGTGATATTATTATTGATTTATTACACCGCTTATTATTTTTATAATAATTTATCATCATCTAGGGCATACTTGTTTTTTCCAGCCCAGCAAAATGGAATCGATAATTCATCGCAAAAAAATTACTCTCAATAAATTATTTACCGTGCTTAACTATAAAATCCTTTATCAGGCAGAAATAAATTCTCAATATAAAGAACATGAATCACGTTTAAAAATCGTTCGATATCATTTATCTTATGCGATATACAGTTAACCCTTAGGTGGTCGAAACAATTTTTCAGCCATAAGTTTATAAATCAGGTCATTCTGCGACCTAGAGTATTTTCTACGTGAACGAACGGCTACAGTATTTAAGATATTTTTATGTAAGAAAGAATAATGTAGAAGCTTTGCCGTAAAAATTACTCTGGTAGTTTTCCGATCGAACAAATTATTTATAATGACCAACTTTTACTATTTATAAGACGTAAAATTTTTAAAAATGTGTACCGTGAAGAAGCGTTTGAAAAAATTGGTAAAATGGCATAATGTACTTATAAAAAGTGCATAAAAAAATAGAAAATACAAATGATTTGAATAGGTCTAAAAATCGCAAAGTATAAAATCGAGAGGGTAGTCACTCTCATAAAATTGAGGAAAAAGCCCAAACATAAAAAAAAAACAAAAAAAAAACAAAAGAGCAAAGGAGTCGAGTGAATCTCTGTAAGCACGCACCATATTGACGGCCTCGGGATAGATGGCCTCGGTGATGACGTTCCTGTTGTTGGTAATGTATTCCACCATCTCGTGGAGGGCCCCGCGCTTCACCTCCTTCCATTGCAGATCCGAGAGCGGATCGGATTCGAAGTCGAATAGGACGCAGCATTGGCGCAGCTTCTGTATAAAGAGCTCCTCCCTCTCCTCGCCCGCTTTGACCTCTGCAAACACCAGCGACAAAAAAAAAGAATGCGTAAGATATATTGGCTGTGTGTGATTATCCAGTCCTCCGAGCGTTATCGCGATGGATATATATTTTTAGAAGGACATGGCAGCTCTTCTCGAGATTCCTCGAGATGAAAATTGTCGCCTTACCCCGGCCGTGTATATATATGTATATGCGCTTGGAAATGAAATTTTACCCCTCGCGAGCAAGTGATAATATATCGTAACCTCTCCCATCCCTGGAATTTAGATTGAATTTTCGGGACGTAATTATTCGCGCTTGGGTGAATTTCAAATGGGCCTGAGTATAATTCCGAGTTTTAAGGAGGAGCCACTGAGTTCCCGATACGCTAGATTTACTTTTCGAATACGAGTCAAATTCGCTCATTGTAGCTGGTGAACGGACAGTGGAATGGAAAAATTATACGCCTCGTAAACAAGAGTTGACAGTTGAATAAGGAAACAAGTGCAACTGAAACAAAATTTAATGGGATTCAATGCGAGGGAGATGATTTCAGCAGATAACAATACGCGACCCAGACAGCAGATAATAACTCACTGGTTTAGTTCTCATGCTGTTTGGGTGAATTTTCAACTTTTATCAGTGCAGTTATGGAACTGAAACGGTGCGGCGAACTGCATATCTTACGTAGGAACACGTTGTAAGCATGTCATCTCAAAGTCATCGGATCGTAAAAGAAACGATACTCTTAATTTTCTTTTGATTGCTTTAAATTTATGATTCAGTATGTAAATTGCATCGATTAATTATGCTTTACGCTCGAATAAGTTGTTTGCACTTTAGTTTTAATAGCTTTGCTTTGCCGTTCTATTAGAATCAACATCTTTTATTGCAGCTTATTGTAATACAGTACGTAGTTTCATAAACCGGAGTATGAATTTTGAGTATAGTACTTGCGTAGTTTTTGTTTTGTTTTTTTTTTTCTAAAAATTTGAATAAGCTTGCTAATATATATAATTTTGAAAAGTGCGAAATTTGATAAACAGTGGAAAATTACGTATACGATTTTAAAACCGAGCGAGTATTGATTTACTCCTTTATGCAGTAAATAAATAAACCGATTGATTACATATAAAAAGTGTCAAACGAACTGCATGGAAATAGTTGGCGTAAAAATAGCCTGCAATACGGTGGCAGTGTTTATTAGATTGATTAGGAAAATCTTGGATTGAAGGTGACTTTTATTTATATAATTCGTATATCTCGACTGCACGTGAGAGTGTCTCGGAAATTATGAGACTTGGTTAAGACTTTTAAGCGAAAGAAGTTACGCAACTCTATCTAAAATCATCATTGAAAATAGATGCGCGCCAATGGACGTCATCGAATAACTCGCGCACGTTTTTTCCTCATCGTATATTTTAGATTTGTAGCATTCCCACTAAGATTCTACGCAGTTGCCCGAATTTGAAACTGTTTCTAGTTCCTCCGAAAACCGGATTCGTTCAACAAAATCTTTTCACGCTATCGCAGATCAAAAATAAATAGGCAGCATCTATAAGCCACTTCGAATTGCAGAGCACGGGACAAGTTCAGCAGCCCCTCCGAGAAAAAAAGGGGGTGGGGGGAAGCAGCACCAGTGTGAATGGTGATTGCGCGTCCGCAGTAGCAGCAGCCTGCATTGCATAAAGAGCCATAGAGCCGCGAGCAGCGCCCGCGCGCATCTGGCACACGCACATCCAATCCTCTCTCTCTCTCTCTCTCACACACACACATACTCTCATTCGCAAACTGTACAGACTGGCTCTGGCTCTCTCTCTCCCTCCCTCGCTATGCTCTCACTCGATCGCTCTCAAATTGAATTTACCGACGAGGAGCGGCTGCAGGGGCTGGTACTGCAGCGCTGCCGCGGACGCGTGGAACTTGCCAAAGTGGTTGTAGCTGTCGGGCGCGGTGTCCCCGGCGAACGCCAGGCCCTGATGGAAGCTCGGGCTCTTGGGTATGCCGGCGCCCAGCGGCGGTCCCATGTCTGTCACATGAACCATGACTTTTCTCCTCCCTTCCCCACCTCCTCCTCCTCCTCCCTCCTCCCTCCTCAACTCTCTCCTCTGCTCTCCCACTATACAGAAACGATCGAACAACCCCGTGTATCAGTGGGTTGCGTAGGACGTCACTATCTTCGATCCTTCCTTCCTTTTATTAGCCTCTTGGGCACTGGCACTGGGACGGTCGGTGCGACGCAGTATTTATACAGGCCGCAAGAAGCTCTTTGGCCTTCCACTCTATAGCCTTTGAGTCCTTTGAGCGATAGGGGCCCTTTGTGCCGCCCGAGTGCACTCGTTCAACTTCTCTTTTTCGGCACCCTGTTACATACACACGCACACACACGTGCTAGCTCAGGATCGATTATTATATAGCTGCAGTGATATTATCTCGATGCAATTTATCGTCGATGCGTTCAACTGCAGTAGCTGCGTTGACTCTTCACCCCCCGCGAGGATGATCCTATTCCGATGGCCTCATCGTAATAAAGATGAACTCTGCTGAACTTGCTTCTTTGCATACTTGCAACTCGCGAGGGTATATACCTTTGTATATACCCTTTCCTTACGGAGCGGAAATTTAGCAATTTGGATGTTTCTCTCTGGACGTTTTTCTCTTTCTCTGTCCTTTTGTGTCCGCATATACGAGAGATCGGGTCAATGGATGAAAAGAAAGAAAAACGACACTATATGCAGTCGGCGAGGATCAAACTACACAAAGACTATGCACATAGACCGTGCACACAGAGGAGAACGAGTTCAAAGTTCGCACAGTGAGAGAGAGAGAGAGAGAGAAGGAATATCGGAAAACGTCGACTGGCGGCTCTCGGTAATTAACGTCTCTCTCTCTCTCCTTTTCTCCAGTTTCTCCCTTTAAACTGCATACTGCAATCCCGCGAGCTGCCACTGTCCTCGCGCCGAATGCGCTCACCTATACTGCAAACACATACACACACACACACACACAGATACACAGAGAGACCAGCGGCCACGGACACTGGCACAGAGTTTGTGCTGGTATACAGCAGCGTAAAAGGAATCGAGCCCTCGCAGCTCGAGCCACTCGCTTTTGCCAACTGAAGCCGCTGCTCTCAACGTCCCGATGAAGATATCGCACGAGATGTAGAGACACAGAGACTCTGCACCGTATATAATGCAGAGTGGCGCAACGGAAGAAGCGCGACGTTAGCCTCGCGGCCGGCGCGTTCACAATAAATACTGGAGAAGAGCGACCGGAGCCTCGGAGCGTCCGCTTGTATTTGCCTGTGTGCAGCTCTCCCTGCTCTCTCTCTCTCTCTCTCTCTCTCTCTCTCTCTCTTTCTCTGCCCCCGCCGAACAGCCGATAGATAGTGCAAGAGCGAGAGAGATAGAGAGAGAGAGAGAGAGAGAGAGAGAGAGAGAGAGAGAGAGAGAGAGAGAAGTCGCTTCCCCTCGCTATACACACAGAGCGAGAGAGAGAGAGAACGTACGTTGGGTGTGTGTGTGTGTGTGTTTACCGTGCGCGCAGCTTGCCGGGGTAGATTAGTGCGCGTGCGCGCGACCCCTGCACAAGCTCCGAGAGTAGCGGCGGCTGCGGCTACGGCGGCTGCGGCGGCGGCGAGGAATCGATAGGCCCCCTGACGCAAGAGAGACAGAGAGAGAGAGAGAGCCGGGAACAAGACGATAGGGGCGACTTTTGCCTGGTTTGCCTGACCTCCCCTTCCCTACCCTACCCTCGCCGCGCCTCGCCTCGCCTCGTCTTCTTGTACACATGTATATAGAATAGCTGAATTTGAAATTTTGTTGATTATCAATTATGTTGCTGCGGCGGCATCGCGACGCAGTGTGGAGGAGCATGATGAATGCGCGTATCGTGTCGCGTGAAAGCTGTTGCGCAAGCACGCGTTTATTTATTAATTTGCCAGAACGGCTCACCCTTGTACACCCTGTCATGGTCGTTTTACGTAAGAGCTGGAGGGGGGGGGGGGGGG
>UELV01000760.1:0-18637 GCA_900490015.1 Megastigmus stigmatizans
TATATATATATATATATACCATAGGGCCATTACAGACAAAAAGAGCAAGAACAGATATAAAGTAAATGAATTATTTTTATACCTACATAATTAGTGTTCCTCAATAAGTATATAGATATAAAAATAATGTATTTTCTTTATATCTGTTCCTGTTCTTTTTGCCTGTAACAGGCTATACTCGGCTATAGTCCAGACTATATAATCGCGCTATATGGGTACTATAATAATTAAAGCATTTAAAAAATATACTTATATTACGTTATTGAAATTCCCACGTGAAAAAGAGGATCCTGACACTGGCCCCTATTGATCATCATTTAGAGTATAAAAACTTTTAATTTTAAAAAAAATTATCCCCGTGCTAAACGGGAAATGTTTTAAAAAAGACCAAGATGTTTCCCTATACTTAATACATGAAAGTAGAGAACAAACGAGTACAGAATGACACAATTTTCAATCAATTTTTTTTTTTTTAACTTTTTCATCGTGTAAGGGACTTTATTTTTTCTAATTTAATATTTTTAATAAAGGTGTAAAAGGGCTCGAGGGATTGGCAAAGAACAAAAATTATGTATATAACATCAACGTTTTTAAAAAAAATGGAATTTTCTTTAATCGGAAGAACGATTTGCAGTGAGCGGGTTAACTATAGGGAAACATATATCTTTTGGGCCTTTTTTAAACATTTCCTGTCAAGTAAAGATGCTAAATTTTTTTAAAACTAAACGTCTTTTTATACTCTAAATAATGGTACAAGTCTCGTCCTTTGCCTTGTAATATCATTAGGGACCAGTATCTGGATCCTCATTTAGTAAGTAAAAAATATGATTTAAAAATTCGATTAATCAAACTTAATATTGCCCTCAGTTTAGATAAAATTATTATTTACATGCTAAAAATTATGAAGGTGTAAGTTAAGTATAATTTTGTATATTTATTTTTCAGAATTTCAGATTTTTGAAGTGTGAGATTTAAAGTTTTTAAAATCCAGATAGATTTTTCGGGTTTTATAGGATAAAATCTCTCAAAGTCTGAGTCAAACGGCCGGACGTCCGAGACGGAACACATTCAATTTTAATTAATAGTTTTAAATTGCTATGCATAATATTTTGTCCTCTCGATAGCAACACCCGCGAGGGCTTTAAATGTATCGAGGAAATCCGGATATGGACCTACTGTGGGCCGCAGTAGAATTTCTACTGTTTGTTCGGGCACAAACAAAAGTTCTTAGTAGCGGGTGTTTACTTAGACGTTTAACACTATTTTCAATACTAAAAGTGCAATAATATCTCGACTCCAAGTAAATGAAAATTGAAAAATTCCAACTAGATTTTAATTGAAAATATCTGGGTGGAATTTGAAATGGATTTGACCGAATTTCCAGATGCGGAATTACGCCCATCTTTACCTAAAAATTGATCCGTTTTCGGACAAATACGGCCATACATATACCAGGCAATTCACTCAGAAATATATCTAGAAATACACCCGGATATTTTCGGTACGGAGAACAAATATGTTACCATTAATTAAAATAAGACATTTTAAAAAAACTCAAAAATCACGAATTATTAATAAAAAATAAGGATATATAACATTTTTCAATTAACATCTAGACGAATTTTATTGACGGTGTTTGAAACATCCTTATAGTTACAACTGTTACCTGATTCTAAAAGATACATCTGTATTCGAAATTGATTGATTTTTGGTGCCGGTTACATTGAAAGTGCGTTGGATTCTTCTTGATAATAAAGTTGACATTTCAAATTTCGGATAAAATCTGAAAGAATTACTCTAATGCGATTTTTTTATTTAAAAATGTTTTACAAGGTATTGAAATAACCTTTTTTTTTTAATTTAATTGTTATAAGCTGGTTAATTACACTAATTTTGAATGCAATATTCTTAATTTCTAATTTGCATAAAAATTTTCCGGTTTTCTCAGATTCTATCCGAAGTTTAAAATGCCAATCTATTTCCAAACAGATCTGGTAAAAAAACAATGCCAAAAATGATATATGTAATTTTTTTCTGAATGGTAATTATCGTTTATAAAGTATAAAAATGTATAAATGACAATTTAAGAAATATTTCGCAAAAAGAATCGGCTGACTATAGACGAAAGAAAAACTGAAATATGCCTTGCCAAAGCTCGAAATTTGACATACCTACGCAATTATGTGCAATACCTATATATAATACACGATGGGGAAAAAGTATGGAAACCCGTAGCAATTTCGCAGAATTAGTAATAAAAAAAGTAATAAAAGGTACGGGTCTTTTGAAACCTTTTGAAATTAAGAGATGATATATTAAATAAGTCAATATATGACGTGTGGAAATTAATAAACTGCAGCGCTTAAAATTAAAAAAAAAAGTAGCGGGTCGCTCGGTCTTAGTGCTTAGCACGATAGCATTCCAGCGATATCTGGATAGCTGACATGCTCGAGTGCTATAGATTCGCGATGCAAGGCATGCAAAAAGTTTCGTTTTTTGCATGTAAGGCACGACCGTCACCGCTCGCGCTTCGTGCTCGCATTCTGTTGCTGTCTCTACAACTGGTTCCACTGTTATCTTGAAATGGATCGTTCCTAGAATAATTAGTATACATATGATTATTGTAAATTTAATTTAAACTATAATATTGATATTTCTAAGAAAGTATTTTAAAATAGTTTCTTAAATTTTTTAGGTGTGCCATTTCGAAACCTTTCGATGTATATGATCCAAAATAGAAACGTTTCTATTCTATAACATAATAAGGAAATTTCCAAAGTTTTAGCTCAATCCGTCAAAAATTCGCGGAGAAAATGTATTAACAAACCCCATTTTTATAATGATAGAAATTGGTTTTGTACTAACAAAAGATATGTGACTTGATAATCGAAACTTTTTACAATAAAGAAAATATAAGGCACTACCGTGTAGAGGTCGTGCCTAATAAAACGGGCCAGATGGGTTAAAGTTTTTAATTATAATATAATTTTTAGGGCTTCCACAAGACGAAACAATACGATATTTTACAAAATATTGTAGTGTTGTTCTTGAAAAATATCGGCTATGTTAATATTGCCTTGTTCTTATCCCATTCTAAGAGCTTCTGCAGGTACAGATGTATTAGAATGGTGGAAAATCCTATCTCATTTATATCCACATCTTGCAAACATGGCAAGAGATGTATTGAGTTCCATGACGAGTTTTGTTCCGGTTGAACGCTTGTTTTCACGAGCATCTTCAATCGTCACAAATAATAGATGTTCGTTAAAATATGAATCCATAAGTTTTATTGTGCATTCATTCGTGGATGAAGAGCTCATTAAAAGAATCTATTTATGAAGTTAACTTATAAATATTTTAATGAAGCTACATCTTACATTTTAGATTTGTTTCAAGTGTTTTATTATAAAAATTCTTATCCCGATCTAGCGATTTTCTTTTCTTGTAGATAACGTAGTTTACCTCATAAAATATATATTATTTAAAACCATACTAATTTTGTTTTATTTTTAAATGTACCAAATAAGTATAATAATTAATAGATATATATTAACTATATTTTTTATTTTATTTAAAGCTATAGAGTTTATATACAATAGTATATGTTTGATTTCATTCATACAATGTTGGATTTAGTAATTAGTTTCTTTTTTCATTTTAATAAAATAGTAACATTAAATATAAAAAATTTCAGATATAAAATATTAGCAAAAACACACCAAGACCAAGATTCTTGTAGAATCACGAAAAATAAATCTTGTATTGCATTGTTTTATCAGTATATAGTCTTGATGTTGTACCAAATATTGTTGAAGTATATTGTCTCGAGATTGCCTTAAATTTCGAGACAAGACAAAACGATATCGAGATTTATCTTAAATATCGTGGAAGCTCTATTAATTTTTTACCAAGGTTCTATCTCGAAATTTCAGGTTGGAAAAGGTTCGATTTTAACTTTTTAGTTAGAAAAAGGTTCTATCTGGTGAACGCGCTTTTTCTTTAGACATTAAGTTAGTACTTACAAATCGCATAAATGTATGAACCTTGCACTCAGTCTAAACTAGACTCTAATGAAAAAAGATTATGGTATCTTTGATGGAATGTTTGCAATCAAGAATTGATTTCCACGAAAGAAAAAAACGTTTTCGTGAAATAGTCTCTTCATAATTAAAAAGTTCAAATTAGAACCCAAACTGAAAAGTGAAGTTGAGATAATATCTTTTGCTAAAATGTACATAAACGCCTGCTTAATTCCTAAAATTTGTTATATTTCATCATTTTCATTCAAAACCATTTTAACTTATGTCAAATGAACAAAAATAGTTTTTTCGCCACAAGGCCTTCCAATCTTACGGCCGTGAGACGAACATTTTTTTATATCATAGCAGTAAGATCCGATTTTGTGTACCGTTTTTAGTTTGTAAAATTTTAATTATGCATAGGCCGTAATAACATATCAATTTATTTAGATTTTTTTTATTTTACGGACTGGTACGTAAAATTGAATTTTACAGCTTTAATACCAGGGCGCATTAATAAGTGAAACTGCATTTAATGGTTTATTAGTTATATTAGTAGGTATATATAAATGAAATCGAATAACATTTAACCATATAGATTTTTGGCTTAATAAACAATCTTAATTTTGTTTAATGTTTTATTTATATATCCATTAAAATATGTTAACAATATTATAAAATTACTATTACATTTACATTGTAAATAAGTTGATCATTCAATAAAATTTACATTGTAACTTCCTTAAACTATACAAAATGTATGTGATGCCTAAACATTTTATATTAGCGATCTATATTATCAGTAATTTTGATTCTTATATTTTCTGTTACAATACCTATAAGTTATTTAAAACGGATATAACAGCTTTAACAATGAAGAACTAAATATTTTTATTACAGAAACAAGTATATACAAGGTGTGTCTATAAAATAATGCAACTGGTCATTTGAGATTTGGCAACAATTCATTTACGCTTCCCAGCGTATTAGATGAGATTCAAACTTTTTATAACTTCAATAAGTTCTTACACTTTATATAACAGCGAGTTTTATGAGTATCCACTGTATAACATCGGTAGATAAAAAAAAATTCATTTTTAAGAAACACTGTGCAATAACAGGGAATCTCAATAGCGGATCCTTGAATAAAACGTGTGGACGCATGCAGTCATATACAGCACATAAAAACGTTTAATTCTAAGAAAATAAAATATATGGAAGTAAGTAGATGCACTTATGCTGCATTGAATGCATTGTTAGGTACCTGCTAGCTTTGGGCAAACTTACAATTTTTTAATTTTCATATCGGTTAGAACTTCAATTCTTTTTAAATTTAATGTCTTTTTGGATTCTAAACTATAGTTCAAGTTAAATAATAGAGTCTACCGTTTTGTAGAGAAAAGTTATTAAACCGAAAACCTGAAATAAACTTATGAAGTATCTAATAAAATCAAAAAAGCTTGTGCGCACATACATTTTATTTTCAAGTTCTCTGCCATATCCGATTTGATATCACAATCTGTTAAAAATATTGAAACAAATTACAAAATTAATTTCGGAAAACGTTCAAATAAAAATAATATTATGATAAGAAGATAGGACGCAATTTATTAAATTAAATTTAGTCATTATTTCTTTATTATATTGTCTTAAAGGGAGGTCGAAGCCAGATCATCGCACATTAGTCGGCAATTTACACAAAAATAAAACAATAACCACGCCAAAGCGTTTTGGAGAGTACGTGCACTTCGTCGTCCGTGTATCGCGACTTCCAACAGTTAGAAAAAAGTGCAGCGCCAATGCCACGTGGAAGTGCATAATCATATTCATATTGGCAATGGTTACTATGAATAAAAACAATGAATAAAAACTCCAGGAAGGTTTGGCGTGGTTGTAAATTGATGACTAATATACAAGATTCTGGCTTCGACTTCCTCTTAAAAAGAAGCAGTAATTTTCTCGAAACATTTAAAATCGACAAAAAAAATTGAACTTCACGCATTTACTGGCTCGTGGAGGTTGATAGAGAATTCGTGTGTATTAAAATGGTAAGAATAGGTTTGAGCATCTGATCGAATGTGAGATTGTATTAAAGTAGCTTATCGCGTGTAAGACAAGCAAGAAATTTTTATCTGCTTAAGATACTCAAGGACACTCAAAAATTGCTAATATATAATTTATACCTCAAGAAACAATAATTAATCAAACATATAGTGAGGTTCTTGAATGGCTTATAAAATATGTGATTACACCGTCACTATATTTTTTTCATAATTTAATATACTTTTCAAAAGTCGAAATTCAGCTAAGGTTGTCAAGATTTATATGTAAAGATTGCTTGTAACTTCGTTTTATGAAAAATATTTACTGCTACACACAATATAAATATATGTAATTTATATATGTGCTTAAGTGTTCAATTTTGTCTCACCATGTTCATCATGAAAGTTAGAACAGTTTTCTTGTACTATAAAATGTTGTTCTTAACAAAATTTATTACAATTTGGCTCATTTTGTTAAATTTTACTTAACTATAAGAACGTCTAAATACCACAAAAGCAAAATTCGGTACCGCTTATTTACATTTAGATCAACTGTTAATAAAAATCTTTGTAACATAAGAGTCATATATAGTTATGACTTATTTGACACACCTTGTACTCTCTGTACAATAGTAAAATATTTCATTCTACAAAATGTTGCTTTAGACTAACTGTAAATTGTACAATTCTGCCTCTTTTATATTATTTGTAAAACTGCAATTCATGAATACAGAATATATTATTAAAAAATTAGCTGTAATTTTTTAATTTAAAAGCATTAAATTAATTATAAATTTCACTTAATAGATAAATATATAGAAATTTTTTATATTACAAAATATTTTTAAACAACAGATTTATTTAACTTATTTAAATTTTTTTTTTTAATTTTAATAAAAATATAGAAATTTAATAGTAAAATTAAAGCAAAATCTTAAATATAAATTAAGAAGTTTTAAGTAAAGTGAAACGTTATACTGGACGGACGTCTACGTTAATTAAACTAATTCTGCCATTGTCTTAATTGATATTTAAAATAAAAAATTGTCTTGAATATGTTTCCTTGTTTCCCCTAATTGGCGAGTTTTAATATAGGTCTGAAACTCAAGATTAAGTCTAAACTCTCGTAGATGCAGTTCAACAAAATTCCTAAATAGGCACACGACTATAAGCTAAATGGTTATTTGTACAAGTACTGCAAATGAGGAAAAAGACCGAAAAAAGAAACGCTACCCCTAAAACATAAAGATACAGCCAGAGTTGATAAAATCTGTCGGGTAACCATAGTATTGTAAAGTCCAAGGTCTTTTCTTGAGTATCTGAAAAAAATTTGTTTTATACATTCTTTTCTTTACAAAAAACAATGATAATACCATAATAATAATGTATTAATATCAGCTTTATTAAGATTTTAAATGTACCTAATTATTCTAAAAAAATTTTTAAAATAAAAAATTGAAAAATTATAATTAAAAAATAATAAGTGTTTGTATCCATTAATAATATAGCTCACCTATATATGCCAATCCATAGCCCATATTAGGCGTTCCCATTCTGTAAGAGCACGTCGGTATCTGCAATTCATGTATATCACCCATGTCTAGTCTCAATTGATATAATGGAGTTTGATGAGGAGGAAGAATCCATATTTCACTTAGTTGATCAGTTGCTGTATCTAAACTCATATGCATGGCTTTGTGCTCATGTGCAGTGAAAATAATTTGAGGGGATAATTCTTTAAGAACCTAAAGCATGGAATTTTAGTTCAATTAAAAATGGAATTATCTGTAAATTTTAAAAGATTTTAAAAAAATTTTATGTACATTTTGTACAAATGTACCCGGCATAAATAGTAAAGGCATATGGCTGAGTACAACATTTGTAGTATTCCTTTCAGCATAATCATTGAGAAATGCATCTTTTGGGGCAGTTGGTATTGATCGAGTTAATCTATTCACCTGTGAAAATAATAGATATATAAATATAAAAAAATTGTAAATATATATTTACAATTATTTAGCAGATTATACTGAATTAAATACCTTGAAAAACGTTGCAGTACTATAAACTAAAGTATCTGGTTGGGTATAAGCAAAATTAAATCTTTGATGAATATGTGAGGAAACCATATCTTCTTCACCACCAATATCATTATCTCCAGGTAAATAAATCTTCTAAACATATTATTATTGTTATTATGGTTATGATTCTTATGTTGAAAATACAACTGCTTTTATATTATTACCATAATGTGATCAGGGGTATCAAAAATATTAGAAAGCCTTCTTTTATACTTTTCAAAATCTTCTGCAGAAGCAATATGGCCTTCGTCCATTAAATCTCCAAGAAATACAATTACATTCGGTTGAGTACGACTTACTGCCCTTGAGAAAGTTTTCTTCAAATATCTGCAATCCAAACCCATATAGATAGTATAGTGCAATATTCAAAATCTGAGATGTATGTATAACTAAAATTATTTTTATCTGAACCTGTCACTGTCCCACATAGCCCATGCCGAGCCTCTATAATTTTCATTCTGATATCCAAGAATTTGAGGGTCTGCTATAAGTAACACTGCAACGCAATCTGTACATTTTCGGACAGACCATTTAAAGGCTTGAATTTCATATGCAAGAAATTCATTGTGCAGCAACGCGAGTCCCACCAAAAAGCCAATGAAGTACACTTTAGTCCTTGTTCTAAAAAAGAAATAATACTTTAATCAAAACAAAAATGTTCAATGGTGTTAAATTTATAACACTATTATATATCCAAAGGCAATGTGTTCATGTATAGAAACTATGCTTATTCAATACTTGTAGGTCACTTGATCTAATTTTATCTAATGCAGTTATTGTAGTCAGTTTTGAACTAATACTTTATGAACTGTATATATGGATTTATAAAAAGAATTAAAGTATATGTATTCAATTTCATTTAGATTTAGAAAAACAGCAATAAATTTTATTTAACTTGTTGATAAAAATATTTTTTCAGAATTCTTATGATTTTGACTGATTTTAAAATCTTGGGTAATTATTAATAAAATTAAACATGATCTAACATTAATAAACTTAAATTATTATATTTTCTCCTATGAATCAGTAATAAACAAACTGATAAATAACTGAAGGAACTGGATATAGTCAGATTCTTAATGAAGGTTAATTGCATAAGTAATGGGATAAATCTTCAACGGATTGCGTACCTGTTTCGACGTATCATTTTTTAATTTCTTATTGAACGCGTAGGTTTCGCGTTAAAATGCGTAACCTTTTGCATAATCCTAAGAGATGTGTATTATTTTCTTTATTGTCCGATCACATTTTTAGATCAGTAACAAATACGTCTTTGACACCAGTGAACAGCCGATCAGTGGTTCTCCACTTTGTTGAGCAATCTTTAGCTTATGCTCCTTGAATATATCTAACGAAAAGTTTCTAATAACCAATTTTTTTCAACACTCAATTGTTATGATTTGAATATTCAAGTATTTAGAACAGTTGTAAAAGTTTTATTCTTAAGTAAATTTACAAATGAATAATACACGTAGTTTTAAAACATTTCGAAGCATGGCGCGCTATCAAAGTGTGTACACTTTCAAATAACTTCAGCCATTTTTAAAAGGGATCGATTGTTTTGATCACGGTTTTGATCTTGGTTTTGATTAATAATATACATATATATATTTGCATGTCATGCGGCAAACTTCAGTTTATTTACTTCTTTTCCAAAACATGTAAACAAATATACTAATTTGAATTCTTTTTTCATCGTTTCATGCTATGTTGTATTGTTATGTAATTGTTACTTAATTATTAACAATCATTTTAATTACTCATTTTTTTAAATTTTATAATAGTTTAAACATTATATATATACACTTTATAACATAATACTTGCAGTTTCAATCCATAATTTATTGTGCGTACTCAAATAAAATACTTAGATTTCAGAAAATTTTTTAGATAATGGATGTAGGTATATATTATTAACAATAAAAAACTTTACTTCATTTAATAGACCTAGTATTAATTTTAAATTTACTCGCTCGTAGGTATTACGTTTTTTACTTTAAAAATGTCATTTAGTTAATTAAGTATCATAAAATTTCCTTTAAAAAATACGATGACCAGAAGTGAAGACAAAATAAAGCCAGTGTGATTGCGATTGCTTGTTCAATTCAGGCGCAAAATATGAATGAGTTGAAATTTCGCAAATAGAATAATTATAAAAGAACATTTGTTTTTATGCATAAATTAAATATCAATATTGTGTTAAATATCAATGAAATTATTATTATTAATAAATTTTGATAAATACTGTATAGTAATCCTTTTTAAATTTTTAACTACAAAATTTACTAATTTTCACCGTAAAACATTGGCTATAAATAATATAATACATCAATTAGGTTAGGTATATGCACCTATATGTACGCGTGGCGCGCATAGATGTAGCTATTGTACTTGTAAGAAAAACATAATAAAATAGATATAATTAATTATTATGCGACTCTTCGAGGTTTAAAAATTTTTTATACTGCATTTTTTATTTTTGACTTCCGAGCCAACCTTGTGACCTCTGAGCGAACTTTTCGTGGCATGGAAATGACCTTTAGGTTAATTTATATACAGCGTTGGGTCCTTGGGTGACTTGGGTGATGGGTCTTGTATTTTCTCCGCGTGCGCGCGTGTATATACCAGATCCCTGCGACGACCCTTGTATATACAATTTCCGATATATACTTTTGCAATATATCAACGCGTATATAAAAGTAGACGTTCCAAAAAGTGTGTGTTGTTTCGCATGATTTCGGTGTTGATCATCATCGAAAAAAATATCTTGGGGCTCTTATCTTGTGGTGTTCGACAGATCGCTGATTGGCTTTCGTTGTCCCGAGAAGACAATTCGTGTGCACGCGTCTGAGCTCGCTGAACCGTGAGAAAAAAGAGTACCTATGCTGCCGTCTGCGTTCTGTGAGCTGGACTCATCAATCAGGCCGCTGCACTTCGCTGTTGCTGTTGCTATTTCGATAAACAAAACAGATTATTAGTAGCATGATTTGTGAATCGTCGTAAAGGGATTTTCTTTTCAAGTAAAGCCTTATTTATTTTGGATTACTTTTCCTTCATTTTCTACCTTTATGTACGCAACACGACTTATCAGTTGCGTCAAATGGTTTTGTTGATTGTTATTTTTTCGAGGAAAAGTGTAAAGACTTATTAGATGATGTTTTATTTTTATTTTCAATACTTACCTATACTTCATTCACATGCAATTATTTCAAAACACTAACCATTGAATAAACAGTTTTTTTTAGCTATGTACCTAACTCACAAAATTCAGAATAATATCTAATACCTAAATTAATAATAATATTATTAATTTGTTCAAGGTGAATTAATTCATAATGCATTGAGTAAATAAGGAATATAAATTTATTCTTTACGTTTTCAGATACAATTTAAAATTTTTCATACTGATTTAAAAAAGTAGCAAGTACATCTTTTAAGGTTAAGAATTAATTCATTTTATATCAAGAAAAATATAGCATATTCCATTTTTAGTTAATTGTTCTTGATCATTGTAAGGGTAGATGTAGTAAAGGTTAATTTATTTTATATAAAAACTTAACGAAGTAAAGTGGACTATTAGCTTTTTTTTAATTAGTTCTATCCTTAAAAGATGTATATTATATTAAATTTAATATATACATATAAAGTATAACATTATTTTCAATATTTTTTAGAACTTTGTTATGGCAGATACAGCTATAACTATAGTTGATGGGGATTCAGAATCGGAGCTGCAACAGGTTAACACAGCAGAAAGCACTCAACCTAATAGGATACATTTGACACATGCAACAAGCGAACCTGTAAATTCTAATGCGACGCCGACAACATTGGGCTTTAATTTCAATCCAATGGAAGATTCTAGGAGGATCATTGCAAACAATCTTTCATCAATACGAGATATTAATCCCTTAATCAATTTATCAAGATCTGTAAGTTTATAATGACGAATCTCATTTATTCATATGTAAATATCACTTAGAGAAATTTGAACTACACTAATCTTTGAATATTTAACCCATTCACTGCTATACATACCAAATATAGACCACAAATCTTTATCGTAATATCCAAAGGACTTATCAATTGTTATAAAAGTTATCATAATTGCTGTTTAGAGTAGAAAATAATTATACATCAGCAGTAGTGAAAGTGTCAAAACATATTTTAAATTATTTCTGACTGTCAATTTAAGTTTGATGATAAATTGTATATAATTTAAAAATTTGATACATAATTTATTATAGAGCAAAACTTTAGCATAAAAAATTCGTTTTTAGTTATTCAAAAAACATTTTTATAAAGGCACCATTAAATAATTTTTAGATCATTGAAATCATATTTTTATTTAGTATATTATCGTTTAAAAAGATATTATTTTTAGCGAACAGCTATATCGTTGCAAGAATGGCTTAATCCAAATCATCAAAGACAAATTGAACTTCAGCCATCGTCAAATGAACATTCAGATAGTGTTGTCATAAATGTTGATGGTCTTCATCAACCTCCTACAGTTATATACAGCATTGATGATAGTGTTAGACATGATCCCAGTGAAGAAAATCAAAATAATAATAATAACTCAGAAAATATTTCCGCACAATCTGTTACTGTAACTGCGGAAACACAAGCAACTCGTAAAAATTTAGAGAGCTACTTTTCAATTTTTGGAATACTTTTTACCAAATGTAAACATGTATATCTTACATTTCTTCTTTTAGTTAAAGTCAACTTTTCAAATGTTAATAAAATATATTTATTTATTGCAGTTGTTTATGACAATGGAGCTGAAATTCTGAATTTTGTTTTATTAGTTGTTACATTTATACAAGCTAATAATGACTTAAAAAGAGAGATATTAAAGCAACAAAATCGGAGTCGCATAGCGCTAGTTAGCATACTTTGTTATATCATTGGCTGTTTTCTTTTTATAAATTTTGTTTTTAAAGAAACTATATTTTCCTCCTACACACCACCTGTTACTATTTCACAACTGTTATGGACTGTAGCCGTCACGGATTACATTTTAAAACTAATTACTGTCAGTATAAAAGTTTTGTTGACTTGTTTACCAGTTAAAATACTTGCTTTTCAAAAAAGGGTAAGTTTACTATAACTTTATTTTAATTATCACTATTTTTGGCATAGCTATTACTCTTAGAATCCCTATTAATGCTACAATTATTGTAGGGAAAGTATTATTTAATGATTGAGGCAACTTCTCAGCTTTTCCGTTCTGGTGGCCCAATTTTCTTTTGGGTACAATATCTGTATCACATTTACCAAGGTCCTGATCGAGTACTAGGAATTGTTCTTTTCATGATGTATGGAATAAATAAAGGAGGTGACAATCTGACGCACACCAAATTTTTCATTGAAGCTGCACAAAAAATGATGCAAAATGTGGTATGCAACATTTCAGTGTAATAATACGTAAATCAATTTGAATTCTTTAGCTCTTTAAATTTATATTTTTTTATAGTGTGTACATTATTATTAGTAATCAAATGAAGCTTTTTATATAGTGTTTTTGTTATTACATTTCAGAGTTTAGGTGTAGCTCCTACCAAGGAAGAAATCGCTGCATCAGGTGGAACATGTGCCATATGTCATGAGGAGTACTCGACGCCTGTAAGACTTGTCTGCAAACATATTTTCTGTGAAAGCTGTGTCAGTACTTGGTTGGATAGAGAGAGATCCTGTCCTTTGTGTCGTGCAGCTATAACTGATGATCCCATTTACAGGGATGGTCATACAACGCATTTTGTCCAACTGTATTAGATTTTTTAACAATGCAATGTTTCTAATTTCAGAATATTCAAATTTAAATTTTCTTATTTTGAAGCTAGGAAATCATAAATAGGTTGATAAATTCTTACATTCCTCATATGTTCCAAAAAAGAAAACTAAAAAAAACAAAGAAGTATCCTGTACATCAACATTGTAATAAGAATAATAAGAAAAACTCTTCATGAGCATAATATTTTATACTTTATATTTCATTATCATAATTTGAAAGTGAAGTATAAAATGTAGAACTGTGTTCTTAAAAGGATAATATTTTCCACACTCCAGGCGTAAAGTTCGATTTTATGTTCGCATAATTGCGTACGAAAAATCGGTTCTTACGCACATTGTCTGAATAATATTGTACGCAACTCGTGCGCTCAGGTTATCTCATTTTGTGCGATTGCCCTCGTCGAGATAATCTCGTTCGCTCACTAGTTGCTTAGTGTACTATATCACAATGGATCCAGTGTCTGATCAATGCGTAAAGCACGTGGTTGCGAGAAATGAATTTAATAATTAAAATACTGTGACTCATTACTATAAAGTACACTTAAAATGTAAAGAATTTGATAATAATAGTTACTTTCTATATAAGGGCGATAAATGGTATTTTTTCACGATAACAAAATTTTTTGCACGCCCATAATTAGTATGGATTTCCGAAGTATGTTTTTCCGGGTACAAAATGCTATTTCATACAGAGTGAACAAAAACAACGTATGTACAAATGCCGCATTAAAAGTTCAGCTGATCAGAAACTAGGTCCATGATGGTAAGCAATTGTAATTTATAATTTAAAAAAATTTATTTTAGATTATTTTAACAATAGAAAAAAAAATTGTATATCCTGAAGTTGGAAACTTCAAAACTACCGTAATTTTTGTAAATTTAACAATTTAAGGAGTTGATAAGTTTCAAAGATCCACTTTTTAATTGCATTTTTTACTATTATAATCATTTTTATCTTCCACTAGCTAATTTTTTATAAATATAGGATGTGCTAAATTTCCTTAGTACACTAGTATCCTAATACTTGTCAATAAAAAGATGAGTTTTTAATTAAAATTTAGAACGTATTATACTCTGACAAAACTTATTTACAAAAATTATTGGACGATTAATTTAATTTTGATGAACTACTCAGAATAAGCTATTATGCGTAATTTGTACAAAGTTGCGTAAAGGATTTTAATTTTTAAATTGGTGATTGATTTCGATGTTATAAAATACACAAGAACGTTTTAATATTTAAGTTAGTGGTTTATTACAATTTTAACATTAAGAAAGTACTTACTATTTTTCAGCCAGTAAGTTATAAGGTATTTTTAACTACTTTTAATCTAAAAAAATCCTTATGAAACAAGTCGTGTATAATATTTGTACATAGCTAATATAAACAGATTTGTAAAGAATTCTTATTACAATCGTTAATAATACTTAAGAAAATTAAGTTTATTTGCGTTGTTAAAGATTCAATTATTTTTCATTCTACTTTTGTAGACATAAAATTCTTTTAGATTTATAAGTTTAACTAGAAAATTAACGTTACTGTTAATTATATGTATAAAAATGAATTTTTAGACCATAGAAAATAAAAACGTTTACTAAATTTGCATAATGTAGCAGGGTATGTTTTTGAAATAAACTCATCCCTATATGTAATATTTCTTTACTCTATTCAGACCAAAATTGAAGAATCAATTATATCAATATATGACAATATATTTAAGAAAATAGCTTTAGACAGCAGTTCTTGAATTTAAAAGACTGGTATTTTCACTTTTTTCTTAATTGTGACTGAAAATACTCGGCGTCACTTCTAGTGGCTTGATTATTAATTTGCTTATGACGTTCTCGACTCACGATTTCTTCTATGACTTCACCATCACCCTTAATTAATCTGAAATAAAAAAAAGGTCTTTGTACTTTTTTTTCATATTTGGAACCAAATATTTTATAAAGCATTCAAAGTCTTTCACTTTTATTCCTTGCATTATTTTCTAGTTTTGTAACTTTTTATAAGCTTTTATATATTAAAATAACTAATTAGATCTAATAACTTTAATCAAATAATTGTTACAATTTTATAAATTGTAAACAATTTTCCATTTTAAATTAAAAAATTATAAATTTCTGAATTATATTTTTAAATCTTTACACTTAATTTTCTATTAGAATTTATAAAATAAGATATATTTAATTTTAAAATAATATAATATATACTGTAACAAAATATTTGATTAAACAAATGATTTATTTATATCTACAAGTTTGCATATTGTTCAAGTAATAGAATTAATGCAATGCTACACTAAAAAAAAAGTTGTTATATCATGTAAATTTTTTCTTGAATTAAAAAAAAATTATTTTATTTAATTATTTTATTTAAATATTTTTTTAAAATGAAGTAAATATTTACATGGATATATTGAAACCAATATATTCTTGGATATAATAAATTTTTATCAGTATTAAAATTGAGCTGAATTAAAAGGAAAGAAGTTACACTATATGTATAATACAAGCTTGTTTGTAGTCTATAAAATTTAAAATTTGAACTCTAACCTGTGCCTTCCTGATTCTTCATGATAAATTCTTCGAACAACATTTTGTCGTTTCTCCCATTCTTTTTTGGACATGGGTGCCATTGCTTTTGCTCTCATTGACTGTTCTAATGTAATATCACTAAGCAATCGATCTTGTTCGTTTTCCGGTTTAGTAAGACTTTTTTTATCATCACCCACAGAATTTTTTACCTTTTTAGTAAGTTTTTTCTTCAACTTCTTTTTCTTCTTTTTCTTGCGTTTCTTCTCCTTTTTCTTTAATTTCTTAGCCAGCTTCTTCTTTTTCTTTTTTTTCTTATCGTCATCTGAACTACTGCTACTGCTACTTGAATCCTCAGAGGAATCATCAGAGTTACTGGAATCACTATCCGAACTTGAAGATGAAGCTGATGATGAAGAAGATGATGAAGATCGAGATCTTTTCTTCCTTTTCTTTTTTTCAGAAATAGGCTTCTCTATCTCTACTTCTGAAACTTCTATTCTTTCTTCTTCGACCAATTTTGGTTCAGGAGATAGTTCTGGGGTAGTTTTTTCAACTCTGGTTCGATCTTCAAACGTTCTAGATTCTCTTGTACTCCTTGCCTCCCTTGATCTTCCTGAATCTATACTTTTTGGTTGACTGCGATTCTGCACATATCTATCAGTTGGAGGGTTTTGTTTCCAATACCTTTCACCAGTAGTATTAAATCTGTTTCCAGTATTTGTATACCTATCTGGTTGTCTTCGGTCAAAATTGCCTTGATTATTCCTATTCCAATTAGTTCCTTGATTTCTTTGATTTTGAAATCTTCTGTCATCATTATTTTGATTCCAGTTTCGATTGTTGTTTCTGTTTCTATCATTGAAGCCTCGCTGATTGAACTGATTATCTCTGCGTTGAGGAAAGTTTCTACCATTTCTGTTATCAAATCTGTTATTAAACCTTTGATTATCAAAGTTTCTGTTCTGTTGAAACCTGCCTTGATTCCTTTGTTGAAATGGACGATCAGTGCCTCTATTTCTGCGGAAATTTGAGTTATCTCCATTCTGGAAGTTTCTTGGTCTCCTTATATCTCTCTCATATCCAGAGTTTGGGCCAGTTTTCCCTGTTCTAATAGTTTTTCTAGCATTAGAAAAAGAACTTTTACTGAAGTTCGAACTACCTGAGGAAATACTGCGCTGTCTAGTTTTTTGCTTTTTATCTTTAAGGTTGATATTTCTTCGTTTAAAAGACGTATCAGATTCTCGGCTTCTACTAGATTGAGAATTTGACTCTTGTGAATGCTGCTTCCTTTTACGTGATCTGCCGTCTGAAGAGCCATCAGCTCTTGAAAGATGACCAGCTCTCGTACTACTCATGTTTATTGTATTTCTTATTCATAAAAAGTTTCTTTCTGTAATGAAAAACAATTTCATATTTTATGAAAATTTGAAATAAAAAAAATTGATTTATTAGTTATACCAATGAAGAATTGTTAAAATGTACTTATTACTTATATATTAACAGTTTTTAATGTTTTAAAGAAAATTTAAAGTACTCTTAAAACTTAATAATTATTTGAAAAACAAAGGTTTGTGTTATTGTTATTAACATTTTGTAAATAAACAATCATATTAGTTATAATACCGATAAAAACATAAGTAAACAATTTCCATAAAAGAAAGAATAAAGATTCAATAAAAGTTATACAGGTTTACTTATTACGGAGCACACTAAATATTCACAATTAATTAAGTATGCGACAAATGCAAAGTTGATCACAATGTTCTTCATTGGCGCAACCATGGAGGAGCTTTGTACATGTATATATCGATTACCTTAAAAATAACATAACCCCAAAGTCGGAAAATCCAAGGATTCCAGCTTATCATTTTCGACTCTCACAAGCAAGATTAGAGAATATTTAATTTCACTAAGCTCGTAGTTAAAAATATGATAGGCGCTGCAAGCCTATGACTTTTATAACGTTATACATTCATCGATATCAAGTGGCGCCCAGAGTAAAACGTTCACATTCTATAGAACACCATTCACGTCTTCTCGGTTTCGGTGTTCCCCGCGTGTGTCGACTGGTCGTCGCGTGCACCACTACAAGAGAGTGAGAGAGAGAGAGAGAGAGAGAGAGAGAGAGAGAGAGAGAGAGAGAGAGAGAGAGAGAGAG
>UELV01000761.1:0-15838 GCA_900490015.1 Megastigmus stigmatizans
AGAGAGAGAGAGAGAGAGAGAGTGTGTGTAACTCGCGTCGACAGCCTTATAGCGTCGGGTTAGCTGTAACACCTCGCCAGCTCGCGCTCGCGTTTATGCGGCTGTATATACGGGCTGTTCCAGGCGAACGGTACGTGCCGAACTTGCGGTGTGAAAAGTTGAAAGTATAGCGGAGAGATGGTTTAGCGCGTCGGTGGATACATGACTTTTATGAGACAGTGGTTTGTTGCAGCGACGAATGGGTGGAGAATTGATTCTTCGAAGCTTCCTTATAACTTGTAAGGGAAAAGTTGGCGACAAGCAATAAATAGACACTTGAAACGTCGTATTACAAAGTGACTTTCACGGTAAATCCAAGTGTTTTATACTCTTGAACGTGTGTCATTAATATTAAACATCACGTCCTAGTGAGTAAAATCTGTGACAGTACCGCTATTATATTAACACACTTGGATTAGCACAGTGTTTTACCAAGATTTACGTCAATTTGGCAATTTTTGGCGATGACAATCGAGTGAGGTTGGAAAAGCCCATGTAGCAGCTCGCAGAGAGAGTGAGAGAGATTGCATACTGTTAGTGCGTGCGTAGTAGGTTGGTACACAGGCCGGCAGCAGCAGCGTGTAAAGCAGCAGCAACAGCGGCGGCGGCGGCGGCGGCGGCGGCGGCAGTAGCTACAGCGGTAACTCCTGCCGTCGAAGCGGAAGGCCAATTCGGCGCGCGCTGTGAAATTTGGCCGCTGTCGGGGGTTCGTAGCGGCGCGCGCGAGGGTTGAGACACGGCACACGGCGGCGTGTTGGCACTGCCTGAAACCGGTACGAAATTAACTGTCAATCTCAATTTCTCCCTCGCTTCAAGGTCTCCTCTCGCTCTCTGTCTCTCTCTCTCTCTCTCTCTCTGCCCCAACTTTACGCATCGGCGTCCATCGGAACGCTCTTCTCTTCCTCTCGCTCGCTGCGCTGCTGTATAACGCGAGTAGAGAGAGAGAGAAACAGAGAGAAAGAGAGAGATAGAGAGAGAAGTTGACGCGGCGGAGGGGATGTCAATTAGGCGTAAATCAGAGCGAGCTGTCGCGATAAGTATATACCGTGGCGGGGCGGCGAGTCTGCGAAAACACGACGGCGAGGAGAGCGCGGATGTATAAATGTCGCTGCAGCGCTTAGTTTTGCGTGAGAGACGCTGTTGCTGTTGCTGCTGCTGATGATGGGTTTTATAGAGTCGAGGTTAAGAGGTGACGAGGCTTAACGGAACTGCCGTTTCCTGTGCACGCCAGTTATTTCTTTCCTGTTCGATCTATGTATAACAGTTGTATCTATAGTTGTGGCTAACTGTTGTTTCGATGAGGATTGTCAGTCTTTTTTTTGTTCTTTCTTTCTTCTATTTCATGTAACTGTAGTTTGCTCTTGTTGAGAGAGAATTGACGTATGATGGACAAGCCTACGTAACAACTTATTTTACTGTGGTTTTAAGTTTAGCGAAATACGGTAAAGTTTAGTATATGGATTATGCCGTACTGTATAACTTTTGTTACTTTTATACATTGGGAATAATAACAGACAGAATGCTAAATTATTTGAAAACCGGTAAAACTTTGTACACTTTGTAACTCAAACTTTATGTACACGGAACAACTGTGTTTTCGATATATGCAGTTATACGTTAGAAACTCAATTTCGACTTAAGAAGCTTAACCGAGGGTAAATATAGGTAAAGTCACAGTTAACAATATCGCGTTACCAACTGTAACCGACAAACTCCAGACAATGTAAAAATATGTGCCCGCGACAAACTAACAGTCCAGGAGAATCTTTCTCTTAATCCAGTTCTCAAAAGAGAACGTAAAAGTCCCGGTGCGCCAGCAGCCACTTCATCAAGCTTAGCGGAGTATAACTTTACACACTGCGCTGCCGAGAGACGGAAAGTCCGGAAAAGCGAGAAAGAGAGGGAGAGAGAGAGAGAGGCGAAGAAAGAGAATTGGAAAACGCTCTCAGACACATTATTCGGGAAATAAGTGCAGCAGGAGGGTCTAGTTCGACGAGGGCGCGCGCGCGGATAAACTCGCTCCAGCGCAGCGGTTCTGTTTAAATGAGAAAAAGGCCGAGAGAAAGAGAGGATGCCAGGCGCGATCCATCACTCGTCGGGGATAGCGACTCCGCGCGCCGCTACAACGAAAGACGACCGAGCGCGATCCATCATTTTCCCTTGCGCCCGCGTTTTTTTGCGCGCCTACAGAAAGAGAGACCAAACCGCCTTCTCACGCCTCCTCGTAATAGAATTGTACGCCCGCTGCGTGCGTGTTAGCGAGTCCGATTGATTTTTCGCCTGCGAACCCGATGTTGCGTTTTTCTGGGAAAAAGAGGATTGCTGCGGTATGGTCGCGTGTGTTCATTCGGGGAACACTCGCTCTTTCATTGTTACGCGCGAGTCGATTGTGAGAGATGTCCTGAATATTTTATCGCCACGATGAGCGATTACAAGATTATAGGAATTTAAGTAATATTTGATTGATGTAAAGTAATTATGTCGAGGGTTGGATTCAAGTGAATATTGACAATGTTGAGTAATTGGAAATTTCGAAATTGACGTTTTTCATTATATTTTTCCTGCATTATTAAAGTATGTAATGAATCGCTTTATTTTCCACTTTTTCAATATTCAACATATAAATCACACGGGTTACGAACGAATTCCGTATGGTGCTTAACGACTTGATTCAGCAGCCAATTAGCAAAATTTTCATTCCCAATCTAGCCACACACACAAACTCACTCCCAAACTATTCCTCGAGCCTCGATAAAAGCAAGAAAAACCTCATATTTCCCCGCTAGAACTTAGAGAAATTCAGCTGCAGCGGGATGATTCACTTCGTCGCCTAATAAAATTCTCTCTCGTTTCCCCCACTCAAGTCTCGAAAATTTAATCAAGACATTTTTCCCGCAACTGCCATGCTCTCTATCTCACCCACACCCGCTGATCGTGGCTGCAGCCACTGCAAGAGCCTGTCGCGATACGTCACGCTGGCACATGCACACACGCTGCTTTCGGGGACGAAGGAGAGGGATAATGCGTATAATCCAGGAGAGAGTGAGTCGAGCAGCAGCAGCAGCTTTACGAGCGAGTTAGCACGGGCCACACGACGAAATGCGCACACGTGCTTGCGGCTGCGTTATATTGTTATGTAGTGCGACGACGAGTCGCGGACTAACGAGCCGCCGCTCTGGGGAATACATATTATACCGGCGCTGCTGTTGCTTGCTGTGCGTCCAGACGTTATTAAGGACACGATGGGCGCAATCTTGCTGCCACTGCTACTGTCTCCGCTTGCTGGACACGCGGCGCTTCTTTCCTCTTAGATGTGCAGTTTGCTTTGCTTTGTCTGATTATGCCGACGTTAATGTGTCCCAAGTGCTTACGGCTGTGCGCTCTATCAATTAGGGATTTGTTTCTCCATCGCATTTCATCTAGCTACAATTCATTATTCTTTATTGCACGTATACATTTCCATGTAAAGAATCATATCTCTTGGGTGTCATTCTTTTCTTCTTGATTTAGTCAAATACAACAGTTAAGCAGGAATAATTATTTAATTTCTTGTTAAGTATTAGAAAAAAAAGAACAAAAACGCATATAGTCATACTCATCGTTTTCCCGTTACGAGCGACACTTCCCTCTCCGCAACCCGTTGGCTCAAACAAAGCGATCGCATAAATTCGCAGAGTCAGTGAATTATACAGGCAGCGACAAATGAAAAAAAAACTAAACAGTGCTATGCAGCCCGAGCCCGGTAGCAAAACCGATCGTGTACCTCGAGAGCGACAAGAAGCTTGCAGCCCGCGCGAAAAAGCCAACGAGCCGCAGAGCAGCAGTAGCAGTAGAGTACATAAGAAAGCCTGCGAAAGAAAAATGTCATGCACAATTCACACGCCTCCTGAATATATATCCGCTCAACGCTTAATACCTTTCTCTTCCTCGCCGCAGCCGTCGACGCCGACGCGCATACATTTTCATGAACGATCGACGTCGTTTCGTTTTCCCTTTCAAAGACTCGCTCATTCCGGATACAAATGACCGCAGGAGAGGGAAATCCCGGAGAATCCTCTTTACTGAAAATGCCAGGTCTGTGCAGTGTGTGTGGTAAGCTTTGAAAAAAAGGAGACCGAAAAAGAGAGAGAGAGAGAGAGAGAGGGGGAGTGAGAGATCTTTGGTAGAGAAACGAGCAGAGAACGAGAGGAGAGGATCGATCCGATGTTCCGGATCAACCGTCGTTGGGGCAAAAAGTTTGGTAGAATGAGCGATAGCTCTCACGTGCGACCGGTGACGATTTGGTTCTTTTTTTTTTGGTCCGTCTCTCTTTGTGTTTATGGTCGGGAAATGAAAGATGGAAATTTGGTGCTTAGGATGGATGGCACGTATGCACGCGCGCGCGGCCCGTTCAAAAATCGATCGACTTTATTGTTTTATCCGCGGCTTTTGCTGCAGCTTGCTTTTAATTCTTGTTTGATTGGTCTGTGCACCGTATGACGAAGGATATAACGACAAAGTAATCGCTGTATTTTTCGATTCATACTTTTTCCAAGCCGCTGCAGTTTCGATTATTGATGAAATCTTATTAATGACAATAATACGCTATTTTACGGTCTATCGATTTAAAGATAGACATCAAAACGACAGCCATTGTAATGTAGTCACATTAAAAACGTATATCTTTCCACTTTATAAGCATTCGCAGCATAAGTTTATCAAAAGCTATACATGCCGTTACAAATCTCGACGCACGCCCCAACCATCCAACTATTATAATACACTATCCCCATCCAAAAATCATTATAAGAGATAAAACCCCCGACCGCACTCGAAATCAGCATACTTCGATCAGACAATAAAAATCCCATACACAGGAGCGGCAGCCGACCATCAGATTTGTATCCGGCAGATTAAATCGTCGCTCCGTGCGCATACGAGAGAGTCTATATATATTAGAGAGAGACACAGCTGATGGGAGGGGGATGAAAAGTGGAAAGCCACGTCAGATCGGGCGGCTTTAATTCCAGCGCAACGCGCGTCTCTCGGCGAAAACCCCGAGCGCATCCATTTTCCTAGCCCCGGGCTCTTTTCATTATCTCGCGTGTGCGTGCGTGCTTGTGTGTGTATGCCTGTGTGGGGTGACTGTTGCAGCGCCCGACAGATTGCGATAAGCGGGAAAATCGTGACGAATCGCAGGTTCCTCGGATTTTCCCGGGACGAGCCACGAGGAAGGGAATAATATATAGGGCCTCGATCGCTGCCGGGGAAATGAGGCGCGGAGAAAAGGCGACTTTGTGCAGTGAGATCAGTCCTTTGCCGCGCGCGCGTGCCGGAAGGAGCGTGTCTGCGCGCGACCCTTTTTCCCAATGCACTTTCCAATGGGATTCAATGGGAAATTTATTTTCCATTCTATTGGGGGGAGGGGGGGGGTGAACGTTTTGTGGCTGCGAATGCGAAAGTTGCAAAGCTGACTTTTGACTTGAAAATTTTACTTCCGTATTCATATAAATTTTGTTTTTACTATATAATTTTATGCAATTCCCTGGAATTTTCAACATTTTCTAGCTCGTACTTTCTTTTAATTACGGCTCGTATTTAGTTTAAGCAAACACGACTTCTTTAACTTGTACGACAGAAATATTTGCACGAATCCGGTATACGAAAGGTTTGCACAATGTGTACCAACTTTTTCTCTCTCGCTAAATACGTATTTTTCAGGAATACATATTCGAGCACACGTAAAGTTTGCTGCACAGAGAGGCATCGACGAGCGCGCGACCCAAGTTTTTTACACGCGCGCACGCACACACGCGAAAATTAAAATTCTTTTTTTCCGGTACAAGCCTCAATATATATTCGACGAAGAATCGCGTACGCAGGCCGCGTATAAAAATCCCGGCCGTATACGTGCTCTCGCCTAAAGTTTCCGTATCCGGAAAAGTTACCGCTGCAGGCGCGCCAAATTCAAAGGAATAATTTTTCTGCACGTAAATTCCAGAATTTTTCCCCTCCTAGTCGGGCGTCGTTAAAATTCAATACCGCGGCAATTTTACAGCGACCCGTATATACCCGTGCTGGCGTCGCCAAGCGTACACGCCTTTATATAGATATATATATCCATGTATATGCGTGCAGCGACACTTAACGTGCATTATTAAGCTCGCGCCCATCGTATCCCAGCTGTCACGCGATAGGAATTACATTGTAATCGTTACAGTGTACCTGTGTTTCGAATTTCTTTTGCCACTATATGTAGGGCCCCCGCGATTGCATAGACACGCGAATTGATGTCTCGACGCGCGTGCAGTAAACCTTTACACACACGCCCGATGGGTCGTTTCTCCGTAGCGCGCATTATAGCCAATACGCCAGGGAAAACAAAGGCCGTTTTTCAAAAATTTTGAAATGGCAGTTTAAAAAAAAAAGTTCAAAATTTTATTATAGCCAAGAGTTACAATTTTAAAAAAAACTAATGAATACTTTTTAATTTAACCCATTAATAAATAGGCACCGGCATATCACCTGGACTATTATGAAAAATCACCAAATCGCGTATGAACGCGTGGCGTGCCCTCACCATTTCTGTATACGATGTAGTACAACGACGTGCAGGACTGAATTATTCAGAAAATAATCGAGAGCCAAGGCTTTTACAATAAACCCCCTTTCTCTCTCGGTTGCACTTGATTAAGCGATCGATCGCGCGCCCCGTACACGCGCATTTAGCCGATTATCGGTGAGCTTTGTTTTTCGCGCTGTTTTTGCTGCCCCGCCGATCGCCGCCGCTGCCGTGGAAGGGCCAAAGCACATAATCGACTGTATCGCAGCCGCTAACGAGATTTTAAAGCTTCGCGTATAAAAGCGTACGTGTGTATATCCCCTAACTCGAAAATGCAGCCGCTTGCGCGCGCGCGCGAACGCATATTTATATATTGACAACGCTGCAGCGGTGGCCCTGGGGCTAGAAATGGGAACGGGATTTGGTTGTGTGGAGCAGATAAAGTGGAATGAGAGTTAAAGAGCGATCGGGTGGATTGTTGTTCTGTCCTGTGCTTTTTAAACAATAATTCGCGAATGAATTTTGTCGTTTCCAAGCGCGTAAATCAAGAGTTCGAGTTGAAGCGTCTATTTGCAGATACGATTACGCGATATGTAGTTTTAAAAATTGAACATTCGCGACTACTGAAAAGAATTGTTGTATATTAAAGAGTTTGATGCCGTTTTTAATAAAACTCCAGTACAAATACCGGGGAGAATCAATTGTAATAGAAAAAAGCCTTATAGATTCATTTCCTTTAAGCTCAGTACTCCTTTATATCCCGGCAAAGGCACAGAGTCGAACAATTCCAATATATCGATGGCAATTTTAATAAAGCCTTGAAGAAGCGTACAAAAGCAGTGAAGTGGGGAGAGAGACCGGCACGACAGTCCGCGAGGGTAGCAAATTAACTCTGTCCAAGTTCATACCGCAATACACGGGGATCCGGTCGCCGCCGCCGACTCGAAAAAACAAATCTCTCCCCGGTCCTCGTAAAGAGAAAAATTTTTTTTATACCACTGCAGAGCCGAGAGAGAGCACAAACGAGCAGAGTAGACACGACGTCTTTCCTCTCAACGAGCGGCGTCGCCGCTGCTGGTGCACGTAAAAGAGAGACACGTGCCGCAGGCGGGAAAAAGTCGAACGGTCACGTGCAGCTCCCTCCTCTCACTTTTCGATTCCCCATTAGAGACCTCCGCCGCTGTACAGACACGGCGCAAAGCTAAAATTGCTGGAGGGCTGCAGCGGCAGCATAGCAGCAGCAGAGAGTTAAAGGGACAGACAGACAGAGAGGAGGGCTTGTGCACCGAGCGCCACACACACACACGCGCGCGCGTGCAGGTATATAGAGAGAGAGAGATCCCGACGGAGCAATATTATCGGGAAAATACTCTATACTCGACCCTCGCGTGCGTGCGCGTCAATATATCAAAATTACTCGTTCGCGATATCGGTCGGTGAAGGTAGCAGCAGCCTCCATTAAACCCTGAAGCTGGAATTATATGTACCGGGGGTCGCGTCGCGAGTTTATGTATATACGTGCGTAGAAAGGGACGAGGGATTGGCTATACACACATTGTGCAGGAGCCCGGGAGTGGAGAGACGAGTTTGCGAGGATGAGGACGAGCTTTAAATGTATCTGTGTGTATGTGCGCGTCTGTGTACGGAAAGGTGCGTCGAGGTTATGTTTACCTGAAGGTTACGGCCGCTGCGAGCGATGTATAGTAGCTTTTTATGCCGACCGTGGAGTTTTTGTAAAAAAAAAGCTACCGTGAAATTCGATGTTGCCGCGTGGGACATCGCTGATGACGGAAAAATTGCAGGGATGACAATGAGAATCACCGTCATTTTAGAGCGGGCGTATGGTGATTTGTACGACTGCAATTTTTTGTGCCTTCACTCTCTTTTTCAAACGATGATAAATGCCATATGAGAAGTTTCTTCCTGACAGTTTCTCATAAAAGCTCGTATAGCCGACGGTCATACTTACATTAAATAGCCGTATAAAAAAGAGCAATTCGACACTCGTCGACGCGCATAATTTTCCTAGACAAAAAGAAGCCCCATATGCTGCAGCCTCTCCTTTATCGAAGTTCGCACATCGATCGATCGCTCGAGGGCAAGAATTATTCGTCACCGTCGCACTTCCCCAAAGTGTGTGTACACAAAGCGCGCGCACACCCACTATATATATATGTGTAACGTCGTCGTCCTCCTCGTACTCTATTTGTCCAACTATCAAATATCTCGGTGGCAGCGTCTCGCTTTTCATCCCGGGATTTTCGGCCTTTCTCTCGCTTTTTCCCCATTCGGTACACACTCGAAACAAAGAGAAGTCGTGCCTTATATATATATAGGAAAGGGGCCACAACGGCGGCGACGATGGCGTTATTATTCCTCGAGTATCGGGAAAATCTGTACATGTTCGCAGCTGAACTATTATAATCGATGATCGGGCTCTTTCGGGCGACGCGTCGAGCTCCTTTGACGTTTTAATCAGTAGGCGCGAGGGCGATTTTTCTCTCTTACTCTCTCTCTCTCTTTTGTTGATAAGCGAACATTTTTTTCGACGGCTTCGAAAAGAGTGACGGATACGGCGATCGCGTGTAGCTCGGCTATTACTGGAAAAACGTGTGTGTGTGTGAGTGTGTGTGTATGTGTGTTGTGTTGCATGACCGCTGCGAGATTGTGGGATATATCGTTAAATTTTTAGCCGCGCGGTTAATACGGTGAAACACCTGTAATCAAATGCACGGGTTACTATTCATTCTATTAAAAGTTTTAGCATGAGCTGTATATAGGTGCACTCGCATAATGTACGACGATGTTTTTCGATACATGCATAAAAGGGATAAAAGTTGTAGCTGCTGCAATTTTTCCTTGCTACAAATTGTGCTCCGCCAGCGGCTGCAGCATTAAAATAGCAGCTTTCTCGACGACTACAATTTCACAGTCACAATTTCGAGCCGCAATAATTTTCCCACGCAATTACGGATGGCATGTATCATTTTTCCTCGATTTGAGCTATTATGCCATTTCACTTGATATGCATTACGATATTACATACTTTAGCCGACAAAAATAGAAAATTTAAAAACTGTTTTAGGCTGTGGACTTTATGGAATGCATACACAGTTTCTCGTTCCGTTAAAACGTTCTACAACCGTGCGAATAAAATAAAACCAAAACACAAAAATTCAATTACAACCGAAGCTAAAACAAGCAAAGCAATTGTTTTAGTAGAACTACACATATTTTACAACTTCGGATTCGCCCAATCTTACGCGAGCGAGTGTATGTACACTTTATTATACAAGGTTTAATTATGAAATTGTATCTAGTTCGGAGGTTGAATTTCATGCTGATGTTTGCCAGTACTCGGTCCGCGCTATTCGAGGCTTTATTTCGTAAACAATGAAACAGTTTAAAGAACGCGGCGGGCATTAAATTACGCGAGAGAGGCTCCACCTATAAAAAGAGCCAAATATCAAATTACAGTTTAAACGTAAAACTCACGCGTCGCAGGGGTACATAACGGAAGACTTTTTTTTCCAGTATATAGCCGCATCGACGTAAAACAGTAATTTTATCATACACTCTATTAAATGATATGAAGCGAAAAAACACTTATCAAAATTCCCGTATCTAATGAAGTTCGTTCGGAACATTAACTACGTTTATAAAAATAATTGTGTCGTATATAAAATGTTTGGTCTGCACAAGTAATACTCGCCGTTGCAGAGATTACGTTTCTCGGACGGACGAACGATGTACGTCGAGTTTTCCTTCATCAAGGACACGAAGGTGCTCGGGTTGAGAAAAAGGAGAGTGAAAGCGAGGGAGAGAGAGAGAGAGAGATTGATGGGTATTATAGCGCAAAGTTTCACGTAGAGGCCGAGTGTCGGGCCGTTGAGCGATAAGTAATTTCATGACTAATTGAGAAATTTAATAAATTTCCGTGGGCCTCTCCTCCTCTTCTCTCTTTCTCGCCGCGACGCGAAACGAGGGGAAAATTAATCGAGACTAAAACTTAGCAGCCGCTACGCGGCAGCTTGAGTTTTCGAGGGTCGCGTCGCGCGCACGAGTCTTCTTCTTCTCTCCTTTCTTTTCTCTTCTCTTATACTTTCTGCAGAGGAGAGTGCGTATATAATTCTTGCGCGAGAGCCGCGTAAATCACGGGGAGAAAAATTAAGATAGCGACAGCAGCATTATCGAAGCCTCTCTCTCTCGGGCCGTGAATCAGAAACTTCTTTTTTTTTCATCTCTCTCTCTCTCTCTCTCTCTTTCTTTCCTGTATATAGGTAGACGCTGTATATGGTGGAATAACAGCCAGAAGTACTAAACAACCCTGCGCAGACTTTTTTACGCGCGTTATTTATGTGACTTGCGTTAATTCACTTAACTTTCGCACGCCGATGTATACTTGCGCTTTGAGGGATATCGAAGGGGATTTCGATACACTCGATGTGAAAATCATGCTCATTGTTGGACGGCGAAAGAATGACTGGCGAAATAACAAAGAAGTATTTTTTTATGAATAGAAATCGATTTAAAATGCTAAGACCAAATCATTAAGAAAATAAAATTTTTATAATTTTTTTTTTTTGTAAATCTGCACTTCAATCTAGCCTTTTTATCATTAAAAATGTAATTAAATGTGATACATTCGTTTAGTACTTTCAACATTTTTGAAGTTTATATGGTGCACACTGATTTAGCCAGTGTCAAAAAAAAATGAGAAAATAAAACGTTCTAATATAAAGATTTCACATTTGTTTGACTTCAGGGACTCGATTCGAGCGCAAGATAACTTCCTTGGCTTTTCCGCGCAGTCGATTTCATTTTCCGTCCAACATGTACAGACTCGCACCTCGCGCGGAGCAAATTAGTCCGTATACCACGCCCTCGATACCTTGGCGCGCACGCAGCAAAAATAATTGCGGGGGCGTCGATGCGATGTGTACTCGCGCGTCTCTCTCTCTCTCTCTCTCTCTCTCTCTCTCTCTCTCTCATCTTATATAGCTTGTAAGCGCTGAGAACGAGAAGGGGAAGCAGCCGAGAGACGCGGCGGTCCAAGATATTTCGGAGGGAGCTTTCGTTCCTGTCTCTAATATACACGTATATATACACAGGGCAATTGTTTTTATCAGTGCGACCCGCCACGCGTTATGTTGCGCCCAGGGTTGTATACGCGTAACTGAGAGGGAAATTTCTCTCTCCTTTGTCTGTGCATTAACTGGGCGAGGGAGGGACTCTCCTCCTGGCCTGGCCTTTTGTTTCGCCCGGCCACATACTTTTTAGACTCGGATAATTTTGAATTGCGACGATAAGCTTTTTTTTAATTGAGCGATTAATCTTGCCGCGAGTGTTCCTTTTTAGCGGGAAAATGCCGGCTTTGTATACCGCCGACACGAGGTTTTACTGCGTTTTAAGGAATATTTATTTTTTTTTGTGTGCATAATGTGGAATAACGATGTCGTTTAGTCGTCGGTAAAGAGCGCTCTAAATTTTTACGAGTTCCAAGTGAATTTCGTTTGATTTATGTCGATCTTAAGTAAGCAAAACGATTTCTCAATCATCTTGTAAATTATATCTCGGAATAAAGTACAATATTTATCTTTTATTCAAAATGAGTATTTGTCTTTCATTCCATGAAGTCTTGAGTTGAAAAATGAGAAAGTTTAATATAAAATCGATTTAACGTCCTTTCATCAAACTCGATATTTACCCTGAAAAAAGAAAAGAAGAAAAAAATGAATACAGAAATAAAACAAAAACATGGGCCGGAGCGCATCGTCAACCCATCGGATCACGTAATTCAATCCATCACTTTTTTCCATCCCATGGCCGGGCCGTAATTAAACGAAATTCCAAGGAGAGAAAAGAGGGTACAAAGACAGAGTCAATTTGCCAACTCGACAATAGCGCGCTACGGCGACGACGACGACGACGACGAGATATTCGCTAAACACCAGGTCGAGCGTGAAATTCGCCGCGCGCGCGCACCGCGCAAGCATCCCCCAATTAATTAGTAAAGGGTTTCGCGCTAGACTCTCACCGCGCGCGAGGATATCCGAGTTTTATTAGGAACAGAGTTTCTCGCTCCTCGGCAAGCCTACTAAATAACGATTAATGGTAATCGAGACTTATTATAAACTCGGGCGCCGTTAGCTCTCTCGTGCAGTCTCTCGCGGTCCCTTTCACTTTTACCGCACCAGAGTCGCCCTATTAGCCCGCGTGAGCACGAATGAGTAATCCTCTTTCTACCCTTACCTCCCGTACTACCACCGAATGTTTCGCATAGTTTGCGACATAAATTTTCTTCCGCCACCGCCGCGGAACGCTTATCTTGGGCCCCCGGACGCGAGGCAACAGTCGCTCGCTTTTCGGAGGATGTCGGTGAAGAAGGTATTCTCTCTCTCTCTCGCTCTCTCGTCATCTTTGCTATGGCGTGGAGGAGATTTGGGATTGTACGTGTGCGTAAGCAAGATTAATGCAGATAATTTGTGGGATACAGTCGGTTGTAATAAACTTTTGTTGCGTGGATAAATGCAAAGTTGTGCAGATTCAAATGATTTATTTTACATCCTATAGCTTGTATTCTTGTAAAAGATTTAACTATTTTTCTTGTGGGTTTTTTTATTTTTTACAATTATTTCTGTTTGTTTAGACGTTTTACTATTTTATTCCGATAATATCATCCTTCCATTGTTTAAATTCAATATTTGAACATTTAGTACTTATAATTTCCATGATTGTAATCCAAACAATGATTTCCAATTTGTCAAATTTGTTATTATAATACTATACTATACATTATCATCATTATTATTATTACTTAAATAACAATGTATATTATTCATAAAGTTTATCATCAAAGTTTATTCAAAGTTTATATCATGAAATTAATAATTTAAAATCAATGCTCTTGTTATTTATGTGAATAGAAACCTCGCTTATTATGTTTAATCGACATACATTCGAGCAATAATTATAACAAAAAAGAACTTTTATTATTCACGCTCCGTCTCCAGTCCTTATAACGTCAAATAATTCATATCACACTTCATCCAACATCCTTTTCCTACTCGAAACTTCCTCTTGAAACAAAAAAAAAAGGAAAAAATCTATATCTTAACTACAACTGTTACGCATTATTCAGGCAGTTACATTAGTGTAGCCAAGAAGTAAGATTCAGTCCGTATAAGGTACAGACAGAGTGAGTGAGTGAGAGAGAGAGAGAGAGAGAGAGCGAACCACCACACGAGGTTGCTTTTTTCTCGACTCTCGAGTCTCTCGTACGACTCCCCGGAGCTTTGGCTTTCCGTATCTCTCGAGTCTCTTGGCGTCGTCCCTCAGGCGCAGTTACTCGCAGCGATGCGCACGACGATAATTAAGGGAATGACGATGATCGCACTGCTTCTTCTTCTCCTCGTCTGCACCCGCAGCCGTTAAAACGAGCCTACGAGGGAAAAGTTTTTCGGGCCCTCGGCTCCACAAGCGTTAATATCCGTATCATGTAGGTCATTTGTAAGGAGCCGCGCAGAGATGATGAGCCGTGCGCGCGAGCGAAAGGGAACGAACGATGATTACGGAAAAGAAAAGCGATCTTTTTTTGGGGGTATTTCTTTTGTCCGCGAGCTCTCGGAATTATTGAGAAAGTTCTCGCTCTCAAGCCTGAGCTCCTCTCCTTTCCTTTTTGCAGCGAGAGATGAAAGAACACAAGGTTGGGCAACCGCGTGTCATTTGATAGGTAATCTTATATACAAAAGACTCGCGCGCTGTACACGCGTGTCGTGCGGGAACAAAAACTGAGGGATCTCTCTTGTTTAGATTCGCTTCTTTAAGAATTTAATAGCGTTTTATACGGATCATGTTCGTTTGGAATAAAACTAAATCAAACGAATGCTCACGTGAAGGATATAAGTAATCGATATATAACTATTCCCATTTTTCTTAAGACCTTTTCGAATTTTCCAGCGAATAGTAACGACATTGTGCTTCAAAAATATACCCCAACAACAAGAGTCTTCGGACGTCGCGAAAAGAAAATATGTCTCGAATATAAAAGAGCAGTGCGAGGAGGATGCTTTTGACGTATGCACGTGATTTGGGGTACGTCGAACCCGAGCTTCTTCTGCTCTCTTGGCGTATTACATGCATCATCGACAGCCATTGTACCGGACGACGAGGCTGCATTTTATTTTGCAGCGAGAAAAATGTTTTGTTAACAAGCCTTTCGGGCTTCTCTTTCGTATGCAGCCGCGCAAGAAAGGCGACGAGACCGCTTTCCAATTCCATCCAGCTGAAATTGCCACTCTATTATAGTCGCTACTGCAAAGTTTCCAAGTCATTTGAATCGAAAAGTACCGGATGTGCAGAGCGTTGTGCTGGTGATAAAAAACAAAATTTCTCTAGTCGAAAGTTTCAGGTGACCATAGTTATTCGTGGCATTTAATGGTTGAAAGGAGCTCGGTGCAGCAAAGATTTGCACTTTTGAATACTCCATGAAGCTGAAGAGTGTGGCGGTCACTTAAAAAAATTAAAAGTTGGTCTAAACAAGTCGGATCTTTTGGAATGTAAATTTTGCAATTTTACGCGGAGCACAAATTTTCATTTTGGTTATTCATGACTTCGTGCATATAATCGTGGTCGAATTTATTACCGCAACAAAGTTAGAATGTCACTCGAAACTGGGTCGACGCGAGGCCACGTCCGCTTCCGAAAAAGCAAATTCGCTCCAAAGAAATCGCGAGTGTGAGCGTAAAGCACGGAATCCTCTCTCTCTTCTCCAGACGTCCCATCGGGAGGCCCCGAAGCAATTTCTCAGGAATACAAACTTTACGAGGGATTCATTTCGCCCGGGAAATTCGGCGGCAGTCGCGCGATAAAAGTTGGTACTCCGCGCGCGCACGGTGAGAGAGAAAAAGGAATTAGAGCCGATGCATAAACTTGCATGTGTGTGAAGACGCAGACCCTCGCGAGAGAGAGAGAGGGAGAGAAAAGGAGAAATTTATACGGCTCGTACCTTCTCCGATGTCAACAGGGGGGTAGTAGTAGTAGTAGTAGAGGGTTTCTCTCTCTTGTCCGCCCGATCGAAGACGCCGGGAATTAAGGAGCGACTCGTGTGCGCATGAGAAGAGGTTATTCTCTCTCTCTGCAGCGCTTTTCCACGAGAAATTCTTTCAGCGACGAGAGAGAGAGAGAGAGAGAGAGAGAGAGAGACAGAGAGACAGAGAGAGAGAGACAGAGAAACAGAGAGAGAGAGAGAGAGAGAGA
>UELV01000762.1:0-10569 GCA_900490015.1 Megastigmus stigmatizans
AGAGAGAGAGAGAGAGAGAGAGAGAGAGAGAGAGAGAGAGAGAGAGAGAGAGAGAGAGAGAGAGAGAGCAAGAAAGAGAGAGAGTGGGGCTTTTGTATATATGTATAATATATAAAAGGAGGTGGTGAGGAGCAGGGAGATTGGGTAATGCGTGTGAAGGGGCGCGAGAAACGAATGCGAGAAAAGATGAAACAGAGCAGCTATCGTGTTTTTTCATTGGATTGAATCTCGCGATAAATCTGCACTGCCTGCTTCGTTCGTTTCGTTTTCTTTTCTTATTTGCGAGTTCGTATTTGCACTTAATCTTCTTTTTTTTGTGTGCGTGCGCGCCTTGCAAGTGTACGAGTGACTTTCCCTTTTTTTTCGTCTTTTAAAGTTCCAGAAGTTTCCGGAGTAACTTGAATGAAGTTTTGCTTGCATAAAGTGTATACGAGAAGGTAATGATGAATTTCAAATATTTTAGTCTCACAGTTACGTATAGAGCACTACATTAAATTACAAGGGACGTGATTCAAATATTTGCCATTAAATGTTTCTAAAAAGGATATATTTTTCCCTTTCACAAAATTTTGCGATATTCCCGACAACAGGAAATAATTCATAACAATAGATTGCAATTGAAAATGCAATTGAAAATTCATTACAAATGAATTTTTTATTTTAAAATTCTAATTGCAATTTCACATCATATAAAATATTCTTTGAAGTCCGTATGCAAAAAAGGGAATAATGAGCAATTTAATATTTTATGCATCGATAGATTTATATAAAAGCAGCTTTGTTCAGGTAGGATAATTTACAAAATCATATTAATATCGCTGCTTTGTTACAATAAGTACAAATACATTTGAAAATCATTGTATTAAAACCATAAACGGTATCAATTTAACTTAATTTATTAATTTACGACCAAAATCATTTATTTATACTCATAATACTTTAGATCTCGTTACAGATTACATGTATATGTATACTCATATAGGAACAGAGGTACACAGAAAACCACTGATTTCAATCAGATTTTTCGAAACTTTTCACTCAAGCTAGAGTTTCAAAATTCTTTTTCTATTTTATCGATTTCTACAATATAAATAATGACATGAACTGATTTAGTTGGCAATGTTTCAATAACTACACCAAATAAATAATAAAAAATATATATATTAATTAAACTTTTGTCCATTCAATTTTTCTGGTATGAATAAGGTAAATGTCCCAATTCCTGCTTACATAGTATTTTTTCTGTTCTATGTTTTTCTGAATATTTCCGCGAATATTTTAATAGTTTAGAAATACATTTGATATTTGAATTAACATAAAATATATGAGGCGATTTAAAATAAGGATTTTAGTTAAAATTGGTACATTCTCCTTATATATTTTTTAAGATCTCAAACTATTAATTGCTATCAGTAAATTTTTGTAAACCGCTAAAATTAATCTTAATTGAAGAGAACAGCGAGTTCAAGACTTAACAATAGCGTTAAAAATTAGAAGGTAAAGAGCCATCGAACCTTCAAATCTCTTCGCATAATCTCCAGATTACCATTTTAAGCGGTCGGAAAAATTTTGCAATCCCACTCGGGAGGGTCTAGAAGCAGCAGCAGCAGCAGCAGCATCGCTGCAAAAAGCGAAAATCCCCCGATTCAGCGAAAAATCCATCCTCTTCAACTCTTTCCGCCGGCAATTTTTCTCGCCACCCACTGGAGCTCACGCGGGTCGCGGCGCGCGAGTCTCCTTCTCCATCCTACTTTACAAGCCACACGTGGTTTACCGAAATCTTCAGGAGAGCGCTCGCGCGTATATCCCCAAGGTAAGCCTCTCTCTCTCTCCTTCTCTCCATCGACAGCGACGTCTAGTGCTGCTCACACATAGGCAAGGAAGGCGCACTGGGAGATGGACCATTAGCAGGATATAAGGGCCGAGAACCCTTCGTTATACTGCCTGCGCGACTTTATTTTATGCCCCGCGAATGGCTGCCAGAATAATCCGGTGCGCTTTTCCTGGATTTCCCGGGCGCGATACACACACATAACTGCGACAGTATCTCCTTCTTTCTTCCTGTATATATCCTTATCGGAAACTCTGGACGGCTGGTGTGTGGCGCAGAAGCTCAGAGCACGAATAGCCGGAATGTCTTATGTGAGGAGGGGGAGATGTCGATCGCAGAAATACGGAGTTCGCTGTGCGCAAGTATAAGTCAGTACAAATTCGGTGCGGATCGATACTGCGAGGAAGACGGGCGATTCCGCTTCCATGCGAATAAATCTCCAATTACAAGGTAACGACCGGCTAGTTCCGGTATAGCGGGATCGATTCAGATACTTGCGAGATATGCTTTATTGGATGAGTGTATAATCGGTTGAAATTGTCCTGGAAACAAATAAGACATGCTTATTATTGAGATCTAGGTGTATAATGTATCAAAACTTGTATGTAAATCAAGCATTAAAATTCAATACACGTACATGTAATTATCGATATAACGAGTAAAAAAACTGTAACATTCTGAATTGTTAATCCCTTTTTATAAAATTTGAGGCTGAAACAGAAAAAAAGCATTGCTCCAGGGGAATCGTTCCTTCTATTAGCATATTTAAAAATAATTTAGAATTAATAAAACAGCTTAGAAAATTCTCTGTTAAATATTTAATCCTCTATATATTATTTTGACAGGGAGTTCATTTACTTTGACTTAAAATGTATGAATTAATGAGAGCAAAAAGATTTATCAAGCTTATATAGGGTTACAATCAGAAAATAATAAGGGATTAACGTTAATGATGCTGTCGGAGAACAATAGTAAAGCTAAGAAAAGGAAGAATAAGTAATGTACAATAATTTAGGTAAATCGAGAAGAATAATGAGACGAAAGAATGTAAGAAGAAAGCAGATTTAGTAACAGAAATAATGGGTGGGGGGTGAAGAGAAAAACATTGGTAGGATATGTAGACTTTTATTTGCTGTCTTCGGTAACTGTCAGTATATTCCTTTACGATTCCTTTATTGCCGAACGACTAACTCTGCGTAAGACTTTGTGTCTTACAGCGATCACGTCACGCATCGTAGAATCGTCACTTTACTGGACCATTTTCGGTCTTGATCTTCGACACGGTAAAATGAGAGAATTAGCGGTTTCTTGTAGCTTAGCGCTGCTTTTACGACCAAATAAACCAGGACTCGTAATCAAGATGCGAGGCGTTTGTTTTACTGTTTGTGGGCGTCTTCGATAAATTGCATATGCGGATACTAAAACTTTTAACTATACACATTACGAATATATCTTTATTTTTATGACTTGCCGTTATGGAATTTATATCGTTTGACCAACTATATATATGTAGAGTAGACTTGATCATAACTTCTTAATGTAAAAATAATTAGAATTAGAATAAAAATAATCTTTTCCCGTTGAATAACAATATAAAGGCTAGAATCGCTCTAAAAGAATTATTATTATCTTCCACAACATTTCGAAACTTATACGGGTTGAAAGTCATGAATAAAATATAATTATTCGTTAAATAAATAAATATAATATGAGAATATAGTTTAGAAACCGTTTTTCTGAATTACAACAAAAAACGAAATAGTAAAATTGGTGCAGTAAGTTTTCAGAGTTCTTTATTAGCTTTGCAAGAAAATTCATGGAATCCAATTATTGAAAGTGATTGAACTGCATCAAAATTATTGGAATTCGACGCTCGAAAATGGTAGAGCTTACAGATAGCAAATTATTTTTATACTTTTTTCTTTTAATTGCATAACTTAAATGTATGAAAATATTAATATTTATGTAATAAATGTTACAATATATATTATATATAATTATATAATAATTATACAATAAATGTGGGAAATATAGAATTCCATCTGAATAATATGCGAAGATTAGAAACAATCTTATGTATACTCGAAAAGTAGAGAGATGATAATGACTCCAATTATACTAAGTGCTATTAGTTTTTGCTAAATTTTCATTCACACCACATCTAGCAAATAATTCCAGGCATCTAATCGTCGCACGCAAAATAATTAGTGCCATCAGAACACCGAAGAAAAGTTTGGTCCCATCTGTATTAATTGACCTCAGCAGGCATCAACACAAACATCACCCCTCGTCTAAGTAATTCATTAGAAAAATGTGTATCCTCGCCGCCGACAAGAAAAGCTAAACTTCAGCTCATCGCTTTCCCCGCCTAAAACTATCTTTTTTTTTCTCGCGCGAGCCCACGAGACTGATACAATTTAATAAGCAGTCCCGAAAATGGATCGTGATAAACGTATGGGCTTTATTTGTCCGCGTGTACATAGAGGACATCTCAGGCCGACACATAGAGACAGCACATATCGCGCGAAACAAGCGCGAAAAAAGGAGGGAAAGCAAAAAGGGACAGGGGAGTGTTAGGGGCGCAGAAAACGTCAGAAGCGTCGGCGCAGCAGAACCTCGCTTTGTCCGCCTAAGATAGAAAAACAATATTGTTGTTTCATCGGTAAGTCCCGGCACGTCGCTGAAAGTGACGCGAGCGTACGAGCGGGTAGCGTTCGTGTTCGGCTTCCCCCCCCCCTCTCTCTCTCTCTCTCTCTCTCTCTCTCGCACTTGCCTCGTTCGCCGTGGTGTCTCCCGGTACAGGGGACACAAATTGGATTATGCTCGCTGAAGCCGCGGTGGCAAGCCAGCTTGGGGGAGAAGAAGAGAGCCCGGGCTTAGGACGACGAGGATGAGAAAGATGAGAGTCAAAGGGAGGGAGGGAGAGTGTCGAAAAACGGGAAGGAGGATAGGATAGCGCCCAGGGACGGAGAGCGAGAGAGGAAAGTATACGTGGCGAGACAGTGGAGCAGGTGAAAATATTTTTGTTGCGAAAATTTGCGAGAAGTTGGACACTTTTGTATGACAGATGCCCCTGAGAAAACAACGCAGTGGAATGAGGTCTCGTTTGTTTAAAGGTTTGACCTTCTGGCATTTCAGTTGGGTTACGTGAAAATAATGATTATAAACATTTAGAATTGTTTATCTCTATTCATTTTTTAATTGCTTTAGTTGAACCAAATTAATATAAATTTTTGAACTAGACTATGAACACTTTTTTCAGTAGATGAAGGAACATTTCACTACACTATTTATTGAATATATATCAATATTCTTTTTATGCGTATTAAAGGATTGTGCAAGTCATTGTTTAAATCTTTAAAAATAAATATTTTAGCAATTCTTGCTGAGTTATACAGGGTGTCCCAATTAATAGCTGCACCTGCATATTTTTTTAGAAATGCATTTTCTGAAAAAAAGTTCGGACAAAAGTTGTTCGGTTTCAAGGAGGCAATGTCAAGATTCATAGATGATTACCTGTTAGAGGCGGGGAATTGATCTATTTGAACAATAAATTACACTTTTAATTTAAATAGCCTATTTTTTACTTTAGAGTTGAAAAGGGTGGGAAATATTACGTTCACAAAATATTATTGGTCACAGGATCAATTCTGAAGTAACAAATACAACTTTTCATTAAAAACGAAGTAGACCTTCAAATAACCTTGACATTGCCTCCTTGAATCCGAACAAATTTGGTCTATACTTTTTTCAGACAATGCATTCATAAAAAGCTATTCAGGTGCAGCTTTTAAAATAGGACCCCCTGAATAAGTCTAGAAAATCACTAATCCACGGTGAGTATTCACTGATTCGCTGCTACAACAGGTGCTACAAATCCAAACTTTTACTACCAGTCACTAGCATGTCACTAAGTAAAAAGTTATAATATTATTCAATAAATTTATAGGTCAAACTAAGTACACGATAATGATATAACAAGTACATTGTTTGCATTTAGCATCTTTGCGGATGTCACTACACTATTATATACTTACAGATAGAATGATGGATTGATGTTCCTAATGTCTAAGACAGTACAGTCAATAAGTATAGGTTGACTCTGGCCGACAAGCGATGAATGGAACTTTTTGGCTCTCGCTGTCCCCGAGAAGGGATACGCGGAAGATAAAAATGTCTTCAGGAAGTGACAACTTAATTTCGCGTGGATGCTTTATCTTTGCATGAATTGATGCTGACTTCGCGCCTCAAGAAATGTACAGCTAGCAAGACATATGCATTTATTGATTGACTGCGTTGATACTTCTTCTATTTTAATGTGTGATTAATTATAACTTATTTAATGCAGATTGTTTATTAAATAATTTAATAAAGTTGTTTCGCTGACTCGAAGATATTATTAAAACTTTTCTACTTCGCATAAAACATAATTGAATCTTGAAAAAGCAAGTTCAGTATAAGCAAACCGATATATCGTCATACATTCCCATTTGAAATTTTCACATACATACATTTATATGTATCACAGCAATGTTGCAATGATATTGATCCAAGCACAAATATTCACAACGTTTCTATCACAGCAATATTACGGTAATACTTCTGTGATATAACTATAATATTTCTGAGATTCTGCAGCAATATTGCTGCAATATTGCAATGATCTATATATTTAAATTTATATATAAATTTAATTATTAACATACTTAAAGGAGGATGCACACATTGTGTTTATTTATTTTATAAATATATAAACACAGACACACAGACATTTTCCAAAAACATTAAAATATGAAAATATGATACAAAAATCTTTAAAACACATTTTTAACAGGTTTTTAGAAAAACTTTTTTTTACTATTACAAACGTTTCTCTAGGAGGAAACAATTGCTCATAAATTATCTAAGAAATTTTAATAAATAATTTTTAAATTTCGATATGTACTTTAAAGTTTATATTAGTCATCCGTAGGATATAACAACCAAAAATAGACTTCCACGCGCACTTTATCACATTTCGTTTACATATAGAGGCATCTAATCAGCATGAAATTTTGCGTCTAAGATAGGGTTGCCTGTTATCTTACTGATGAGCCCAGCAGGTAATCGAATGCAATATTCAAATTTTTTTCTCTTTTTCAATATTTTTCCAATGTATTTCTCTCATTATTCTCCTTGTTTTCGATTTTACTAAATTTTATTTTCTTACATTCGTTACGTGGTCGTCATCCAACACAGAAAGTATTGAGTTTAATCATGGCTCCACGTGGTCAGTCGATTAATCTTTTCGAGCAATAGAGTCTTATGTCTATGAACCAGCATTAAATCACAAAAATGCCTGAATATTGCCAATGCTCGTGTCAGAATTTCCGTTCTCTTAGAAGCGAGCCTTGGAGACACCTCTCTCTAAATATTTCTTAGACTTTTTCACATTTCGTTTATATATAGAGGCACCTAATCGGTACTAAATCGATTCAAAATTTTTACATGATTTTTCTTATACATTTAATGTTATATTAATATAAGTGTTAAAAGTTCCTTATTATTTCGATTTCACTAGAAAGTTAGTTTAAACCGGAGTACTGCTAGTGCTGCTGGTCCTTTTGGTTTAGCTAGTTCTCCTCGTGGTACTCGTAGTGCTGATTTTCATATTTGTAAATTTCTGGTAATGGTTTTACTGGTATAACCGGATGGGTCCAAGTGCCTCTCCAAACGCTAGCTGATGATATGGCATTTATAGAATTCGTGGCTTTTGTGCTACTGCGAGTCACCCATCCACAGTTGGTGGACTTGACTGGCTCATGGTAGTGACCGTTTGAAATATTATTGATTGCGTTGGATGGATGGTTCAGAATATGACTTATGTAATTTGTAAGCTGCTCCAGGTTGGTGGAAGAAAAAGAGTGATTCAGTGACATTGTAGAGGAATTGAACTGAAGCTGTTACTTCACTGCAGGTTGCCTATCGACTAGTCTCAAATGCTCGAGGGCCTCCAATTGATACCACTCCAGTACTAGTGACTGTTATTGTCTTGTAGGTAAGAGAGTCGATGAAAAGGTTGGAGACTGGGTGGATGTAAAATTTGACCTATTGCAAAACAGTACCCAGGTAGTGCGACAATTAAATTATGAACAAAACAATATATTCTTGATTCATTAATGCTTTCTCTACATGTTGAATGTAGGAAATATGGCCGTGGAACGCTTCTCGTGGTATTTGAAGTATAAACTGAAAAATTTATTTATACATATAATGGCTTGAGCAGCAAGGAGCGGCCAGCTTTCCTATTGAAATAAAGTAGGCTCCGTCTGCATGGTCCTGTCTATGGAGACCTCTGTGAAATTTGGTTACTCGCTGCATAAAATTTCAAGGTAATCTTTATATGACTTCCCGGAAGCATCCCGGAAGCAGCCTTGTGTGCCAGAACTCTATGGGTTGATAATAATCTATTAATAAAAAATCTAGCATAGAGTTTTTCTAGCATTAAATTTTTTCATTGTCTATTTCTTTCAGAGGTTTCGAATAACATATTGTTGACACGAATATATTTTCCGTTTTTGCATTGAAATAAGAAGGCAGGCACGGTAGCGCAACATACATTCCACATAATTTTTGTTCGCCAGCATGATTCGTAAGTGTCAAACCTGTCTCAAACTCGTCCAAAAAAAAAAAAAAAAAACACCCATTGGATAAACGATCTTTTTTTATTTTTAGGAACATACTTTTTTAACCACAATTGTGCCAGAAATCAATTTGATAGTGTTGTAGTATCTTCACACAGTTGTTTAACATAATTGACCATTTTATCGTATAATCTTGGAGTTTTGAAAACGTCTTTTGTAATGAAACATTTGTTATACATATTCTTTTTCTTCCGCTTTTACATGATCTTTATCATTCTCAATTTCAATTATTTCTGTAGGTATAAATAAACTTTCTTGTTCGTATATATTCAACCTACGATGTTCCGCCGAAAATTGTTGAAAAATATTTTTGTTATTTTCTAAAATATGCTTGGATTTATAATTTCCAAAATAGGATTTAGCTATTCTATACATGAAATGGTTTGAAATAAAATTATTGAATGTTTCAATTACACGTATATACAGGTAATTGTATGCAGAGAAATTATGTGCAAAACTCGCAATTTTGTTTATATATATTTTTTGGTTATTATCGTTCGGTCCCTGGTCCTCTGGTTAATCTAGATCGATTACCTCAATCTGTCGTTGCTCTATGGGCCGTTCCCGTCGAGTGGGTGCAACTGCTGCTACAACTCTAAATGTAGCGTTCTCTACACGCTCTCCTAGTACTACTATTGGACCCGTTTGCGCTGTGGGTGCCTGCGACTGTATTGTAGGTGCCTGTGATTGCACTGTAGGTACCTGTAACTCCTACGGAGTCACATTCCTGGCATTAACTGCCGTTTGTGATGTCGCTGCCTCAATGATGACTAATTCCTTTTGTTGCCTCCTTTCTTCTAAAAACGCGGCGTGCTCCGCTCTGTAGTTCAATCCGGCTGCCGCTAAAAGCCTCTTGCGCTCAGCGACAATTTTTCTCCCTGCTATACTGCGTTTTTTCTGCTTTCTCTTCAACGTGTTCTTCGCGGCGAAATTATTTAAATTTTCCACTAAAAGGAAAAGAAAAAAAAAGAAAAAAAAATTGTTTAACTTTAGATTTCAAAGAAAATAACCTTACTCATGCGGAAAGCATTATGCTGGATTTTCCAACTTGAAGGAAAAATGTATATATAAAAAAAAAAATTTTTTTTTTACCCAATTTTTCTTGAAATGTGATTATCTTAAATGGTACTTGCAGATCTAATTTTCCTCAACCCTACAACATAACAAATCCCTCCGGGGCCTCTAATTTAAAAGATTAGTATGTGACGTCCTACACATCTAATCCTTTACAAATCTTTTCCTGGGCTAGGTTAGGTTGCTGGGGTAGGTTGCCGTTCCTTTTTGCGGCGTTAAGGAGTGGACATGACTGAAGTGTGAGCACGCTGTGTCTCGTGAGTGATGTTTTTATTTGTTATTCAAAATATCGTTATTTAAAATATAACGATTAAAAAATACAAAAAGAGACAATTGTTGAGATTCAACCTTACTCTTGTAACGTTAGAGGTAAGCATGCACTAAGGTGGCAGCTAGTGCAGCGCACTCCACGCGCGGGTCAACTCCCACAGCCGTGTGGTACTATAGGACTGCAGATAACTTTTCCCGAAGGATGATGTAGGTTCGAAAATATACTCTTAACTCGTGATGTAATATGTAATAATAATTTGAATATTTATTCAATAATAATAATTAAACTATGTATAAGGATTGAGTTCGGTGCTCGGGCCGGGCCTCGGCTTCACAATATTCAATCGCTGGTACGCTATAACAGAGAAGATACGGAGAACCGTCTGTCACACATTCGCAGATTCGAATGAAACTTAATAAATCTTATCAAATAAACTTAATCATTATATACCAATATTAATTGTGGTGAATAAACTTAATAATTATATATCAAAATTAATTGTAGCAAATAAATTTAATAATTCTAGTTCGCTAAATTGTTCGGATACTAACAAAACGTTTTACACAATGTGTTTCGCGATTAACTACAAGTGTGCAACCGAAGTCACCCTAGCTGGCTGTCGTATTGGCAAAACGCCTTCAGGCGGCGGTATTACGGACAGGTTTCGGTACGGTACGGTACGGTAGAATTACCGACGGCCAGCTTGGGTG
>UELV01000762.1:14829-25605 GCA_900490015.1 Megastigmus stigmatizans
AAAAATCCCCGCCTATAAATTTGCAGGTCTGTTCAAGCATAAATGACAAAGTTGCCCGTGCTTAAAGTTGACGGACAAAAAGGGACAAATTGGGTCAATATGGGTTAAACGCTTACAGTAAATACATGCCAGCTTTTGTAAGTCAACGACTTTCATAAAAAATTTCTAAAACTTTTCGATTTGGTAAGAAAATTAATCTTTTTTAAACTAAATAATTTTTATGTACCGAACACAAGAATAGTATAAGATGCATATATAAAAATACCAGGTTTTTCCTTTACAAAATTTTAAAGAACTTGAAAGAATTAATCTTAAAACAAAGTAATACTTCTCCACACCACGAGTTTCAGTAGATCTAATCAATCAAGAAAAGAAGAGTTAAATCAATCATCCAAAAATAAGGTCGCAACGTCGATACATCCTCCAATTGTCATGCAGAATCCTCCTAAACCGACTACAAAAAAACTCCAGAATATCAACCACCAAAGTATCTCGTCGGCAATCTTGTCCAGGACATTCCCGGCAGCGACTACCATTATCGCATCGGCGCGGGCAACTTTATGCATACCTCCGGCCTTCGCGGATTGCCACTGTATGAATCCTTACAGCCCGTCTATATTCGCCCATTAAAAAATCCACTCTCCACGTCCATGCAGCGGTCGCAGCTTCAATGCTTCGGCCACGGAGCATCTTTGTCCGCGGTATTCATGCACCGGCTTCCTTGGTCGAATGCGCGAGAGGCCAGCAGACACAGAGAAGAGAGAGAGAGAGAGAGAGGAAGCCATTATTTCCGCGGCTCTGAATTTAACAGTAAACTCGAGCGACGGCTAGCTGCTTCGTCCAGTGCGGACAATGGCCAGTCCGAGCCTCCTCCAACCCCCCAACCCCGTGTATACCTATAATACCGCAACACTAACATTCTCGTCTGTATATATATGCATATATAAACGCTATCTGGATGCTATATACATGTGTGTGTGTGTGTGTGTGTGTGTGTGTGAGTGTGTGAGTGTGTACAGAGCGGTTACAATATGACTGGGCTGGCGTGGGGCCAGGACACTTTGGAATTGCTGGATACTTCGGGAATATAGGCCTGACTTCCGACTGTGTGTGAGAGAGAGAGAGAAGAGAGAGAGGGAGGGAATTTTGCATGTTCTGTAATACGCTATATTCCAATGGTCTTTTTGTTTCGCTCTCTTTCTCTCTCTCACTCTCTCTAAGGTGTGCGTGCGCAAAGGGACCGTCTGGCAAGCCGCAAGTATTTATCTGCATTGTTTCATCGAAAATACATAGGTGCATTACGGCTAAGTATCGAGGCGTGCCCCTTATCGCGCTTTTTGATATCGCGCGCAACCGCGCGAGAGACTGAGCCTAATAACGCGATGTGACGGCGGTATACTCGTGCAGTACCTCTACGTGTGCGGTCGGAGCTCAGAAAAGCGTGGACTGCGAGACGACGTCTTTAACGAGTCGCGATTTTTTCTTTTTTCATTTGTTTGGATTCAGTTTGGGTTTACGTTGCATTTAAATATTCAAAGAGGATTGATTGACACATTTTTATTATTGCATATAGTAAAAATTAATTGAAATTTTTTTCAAAAAGTTATTTTGCAAGCACTTTTGTAAGCTCGAACTTATAACTGATTTATTGAAGCATACCTTTGAACGCTATATTGTGAACCAAATCAAGTTCTCTTTCTTGTGACAAACAACGTCAGTTGCAACAGATAATTATGCTTCGCAAATAGTCACCGTTATTACAAAGACTCAATAATGTATGTTCAATTATTTAAAACAAAAATCCTTTATTCAAATAAACGGAAAAAATAAGCAAGAGTACAGATGTAATATTCAACATTTCACAAATCTGTCATATTTTCGCCGAATACTACGTACAAATGAATTATTGACGGACGCGCGCGATCCTTGCACGCCCGAAATATTCGGCGAAAATTTTGCACCGGGCAAATCAAATTTTTACAGCAATCACATATAAAAGTTCGGTGCTTTTTCGGTTGGCGGAACGTCCGGGACGCGCGTTTTCAATAATTCACGCGGTGGCATAATTGACTTTGAAGCCTTCGCATAATTTTTAACGCGCTACGGATAATATTCGAACGCCGTGCGGACGAATTCGGACGATATAACTCGGGGAAATTGCGAACCTGCATATATATGTGCGCTCAGCATCGCAATTCTGTCCAGAGACGAACTCGTGGATTTTGCGAACTCATCGTTTATTTACGTCCACGCCAGTCGCGCGGTATTTCCAAACGTAGTAATTTTCGGCTGAATCAATAGTTTGCTTTCGCATAATTAGTCGAACTGTTGCTAGGACTTAAATATCGGGTATTTAATTTCATTGGAGATGCTAATTTTTGTCTCTGATATATAATTAGAGCTTCTTTTTTATTCAAAATGATTGACTCCCTGTTTGATGAGACGTACGAACGAAGCGTATTACGGTAGTTTCTTTTAGATTTGTAGGCTAAGTAAATAGCTAGGTATTACAGCTTTTTATATGCAGTTATAGGTTTATGAAATAAGCTCGAAGGAAATTATTTTTGAATCCTCTATAGGCAACAATCTGATGTTATCAAACTTCAGTTCATGCACATGCAGGAAAGTAGTCGATTTCCATACTAGTAGTGAGCGAATGCCAAATATGGACAACTCCACAAGTGAATGCAGATCTAGAATTGTCTATATCCTCCAGAATTTGAATTTCGCAGTAAACGAGAGAACTGACTTTCTTCCATTCGCCATCCGTGTGAATTTCAATATTTCACGAGACAATACTTTCTCTATTTCGCCAAAATCGAAGAGATCACATCTGCATACTACATATATACGGAAATAACAAAGCTGCCAAAATATGGAGATATCAATTTATTTAAAAGGAAAAACGTCTATTCGTCTTTGTCGCTTTTCCTCTATCTTTAAAATTCTGATTTATTTAATATATTTGTTCACTGATATACCAGTGATTGCTGCGGACAAAGAACGGACAAAGAAAACGAAAATGATTAAATATTAAATAATTTATTATTAGCTTTCCAAATAAAAAGAAAATATTAATTTTTTAAAAAATAAACGGACTGCGCTATTCAATTGCTGTGACGCAGCTATCGGTACACAGCTTGGCCTACTCATTTATCTCCACCTATCTGGTAACACTTTCATATAAATGTTTTCCTACTTTTCACTTATCGCACCTTTTTACCTCCTCCTCATAAGAACCATTTGGTAACAAGATTTCTTGACAGAAGTGACATTTAGTATTTAAATTTCCTACATGATATATATAAACCAGAACAGTTAAAATTAAAAAAAATCGGCATGCTTATTTAGCGCTCAATTATTGTGCCTATTTGATTCTTCAAAGTAGTTATTTTACTAAATTCATTAAAGTATAATTCTTATGCTCTTATTATCAATTCGTATAATTCGAAAAAATAGATAATTTAAATGATCTAATACTTGAATTGTACCAAATATTGTACTATTCCTACAAATTATTGTTGCGACTGAAAACTTATTCTTTAGACAGGAATGTGAAGACCCATTTCTTTTTCTAGGTCACTTCAAGGAACAAAGTACTTTTTCGTTCAAGAGACTTTCTCAATTAGGATTTGTTGCTGGAAAGTTTGAGTAAGATGGTTTCGGTAAACCATCAACGTACACTTCAACTCTGTGTAATTCGAGTTTTTCTCTTTCTGTTAAAAACTTGTACGATGTTTTCCAGCTTGCTCTTCTCAATATATATTTAAAACACTGTTTTGACATTATAACAACAAAAGCATTCTTTTTCAATTGCCTCGAGGTAAACACTTTTAAACACAAAACTATTGAAAAAAAACGGTTAAACAGAAATTTTCTAAATGTTTAAAACCGCAAAGTAACAGTTTGATCCAGACTATGTATATACATCAGGCAACCATACAAAAATCCATACTACGCTAAAGTATGTAGTCTCCTAGTAGCAACGAGAGAGAGAGAGAGAGAGGGGGGGGGGAGTATTAAATCAGTAGCGCATATAGTCTTGATTACAGGACAAAACATTCCTAGGCCGCGGGCGCAATTCGCCAACTAAGGCTCGCCTTGTTACCAGTTACCTTCCTGTTCGCTGCCAAAAAGAAGCCGTCGACGCAGCAGCAGCGCATTTAGGGGTTAACATAATGACTCACAGCCCATTCCGTTGAAAAGCATGTCTGAGACAAGGCGCGCACAAGCGTTCCAAGGTACAATTCAGGGACTTTCGAAGGAATTCAAGCGGCTGGGCGATATTAACGCTGACCCGACTGTATACTCGGCACTTTACCTTAAACCTCCCCTGGTGTCTCCCCCCCCTCTCTTTACCAAACTTATAAGACAGGAACCTTCGAGTTCGCACGTTACAATTACACGAATATATCTGCTAGCCAAAGCTGGGAATGCAATGTCCCGTCGATTACTTATTCCTAATTGTTCCCGCGGAATACGTATGTATACGACGCGCGTTCCAAGTTCTTCTTGGTCCTATTATGCGGAGGGAGAAGATCGGGATGCGGTTTAAAGCGAATCGCGGATGTTTGTTTAGGAGAGGACCCGAAGAACGCGTGCTTGCGGCGGAGCCTACTGTGTATGTGTGTGTGTGTGTATGGAGCGTCTCTTCGCGTGCGTCGGGATCGTATGGAATTGCGGTGAACTCGTGGCAACTCGCTTCGCACTCGCGAGGCGTATATACTGCTAATTTTCAAGTATACACCAAGTACGCGAGATTTGTGTATGTCTGTGTGTGGGTATGTGTCTGTTGAGCGCGAGAATCGCTTTACTGCGTGTATTAGTTTAGCGAATGACGTGTTAGAACGCGATACGGGGATAGTTTGAATATTTCAGATTGCGAAATAGGTATTAGGGCATTCTTTTATGGAACGATTGAATGACGAATTTTCGGGGCTCGATGACTTTAAATGAAATGATAAAAAATGATGAAAATGGGAAAAAGAGGATAAGGGTATTTGAATTATTCTTATCTTTAAAGGTTTTTGAAAATCATCAAAAAAAAGTTGTAATATTGAAGTAATAACCTTATTTCGAAAAGCCCCAATAATAATTCCTGGACACCTTTTAGGAGTAATATCACCCAAGCGTGTAATAGTTGACATTTGCATGCAACCACGAATTGGATCGTACCATTCATAAGGTGTTCAGATACTGGGACTTTTACCTTAATTCATCGATACTTATGAGTTTTTTTTTTATTTCTCTACAAAGCAATTCTTATAAAACCAAACTACGTATGTTGCACAATAAAATGTACAAAATAAATACAGAAATATTAGCGCTTCACTTGTATGTTTGGCCAGACTTGCCTTTCTTTCAATTTGAAATTCATACTTTTTCTGACTATGTAAAACGCTTTGTTTCCTTTTTCAGCTTTTCCATCTGCTATTTTAAACTTGCTTTGAATTCTATATTTGCATACACGTCAAATCTCCTTTTTGAATTCCCTTATCCAATATTGATTATATGGAACCACGAAAAGTCATTGCGACGTGGTTTTTAAGTGTTCCAATTATCCATTATTTTTTAAAATGTAAAAAAAAATTATCGAAACATATTCAAGCGAAATCAAACTAAAATATAGCGAACAATAGCTATGAAAAGTTCCAGCTAATTTTATACTCACACTTTTCAGCATTTTCAAACACGAAAGATTAATCTTATTAAATCACGAAACAATAATTATACTTAGCTCTGCTAAGCTCTAACAGATAATTGCGATTAACATCCATCTCACCTATACTTTTTTCTGTTTACCCTACAGACGCACGCTACTGACGCGAGTGTCGCTGCAGGAGTTAATGATGCCTCCATCGCTGTCTCTCTCAGTCCTCTTTTTCTATCACTGCCTTTCTCTCTTTCTCTTAGCTCTCTCTCTCTCTCTCTCTCTCTCTCTCTCTCTCTCTCTCTCTCTCTCATCTAGCTGTTTTTATTGCCTACCGTCGAATGGATTTGCAATTTCAGCGAGGTTCCGTGTATGAAGGAGCCTTTCGTCGCGCGATACAAGCTCCCCCTATTAAAATACTGCCGGACCCTGTGTGTGCGTGTGTACGTGCAAGAGGCTGCAGCGGTGCAGAAACGAGAGAACATTGGACGATACTCGTATATAGAGCCGTTGAGAGAGAGAGACAGAGAGTAGCCGGCGGTGTGCGCAGTCGCGCATCGCGAATCGCTAATGGAATACTCTGGTCGCGCGGGGGCCGCATTGTCGAAATCAGATCCGTGAAAGCCCGTTAATTCGCTCGCCCATTATACGAATAATCCTTCTAATGATTTCGTTCTTCCATCAAAGTGGCGCGTACGCGAGCCATACAGTTTTACTCACACAGCTCGAGAGCGTCTATACGTTCGATGCCCGGTTAATGTAGCTAATTTTTTATTTCCTTCCGGATTGACGGAGTTGCAGAGTCGATATAACCAGGGCCAAGGTATATATATATATATATAGCTGTTAATCGCATTAGGCGACATTTTCTGCCCGACAATCGGAATGGCTGGGAGATGTAATTTGTTTTTGGACTTCCTATTTGCTGCGAAGCAATGGCCTTGTAGTACATTTTGCGATGATCCGCCAAGTAATTATACGTTGGCAGATAGTAAAATGATGATTAACGCGAAAAATGTATTTTTAACTACGTGCGTTTAGGTACCACGGCTTATTCAGTAAATATAATAATAAAAAGAAAAATAAACGCAGCCAATTCATTGGATCTTAGCTTTCTCAAACTTATTTGCTAGAATATGTATGCAATAGATAATTTATACGTAGATTAAGTAATAATAACATTTTTAAAATTTATATATCCTTTGAATTTTATATCTACCTCCTTTACTCAAAACTAATAATAAAAACTTAGTTTCTGTAATTAATATATAAATATTTTTTATGAATTACTTTAAAATTTATTTAATATTTCGAATATATGTTTAAAAAATGTTTTTCAGTACTTTTGAAACGCTTTTTTTACATCGATACAAAGCTTATTCTTTGAGGAAGAAATAGTGACATAAGTATAAATTTAAATTGAAAAGCGTAACTTAAAGCTAAACTCTTAATGCCTTTTGAGAGTCTGTTTTTCACCGGCCGTATGTTAACGCGAAGAAAGTATTTTCCTTACTTTTTCTAAGACTACTAAAGGCTACCATAGCGAAGTTACATTTTCCCTCTTTTACTTGCAGCAACGCCAGTGGCAATAAACGAAAGGCTTGTGTCGAAAAATTCTTTGAGTGCCCAGACCCCTAAACACCAGAAGCAAAGGAACGAAGTACTGGTATGGTACCGCCTGCAGGTACGCAAAAATATTAGCCTCTAAAGCTTTTCAAGTTGTGTGCGTTTATGTTCATGTAGGTGAGTCTATTCAAAAGGAGAATGTTGAAAAAAATAGCGGATTTTCATAATTACGACATTAATCTGAATTATTATCAAAGGATATGGTTGGCCTGAAATTTTAAATTATGCGGGCTGTGAATAGCAAATGATACGACGATGATACATTATTTAAAGTACTGTATTCATTTGTGAAGCCTTCAGAAAATTAATAAAGTCGTACATTGGGAGGTCCATTTAGTGTTTTACTGTATAAATAGTAATATTTTTTTTATATTAAGCCCCTTCTTTTGCAAGACAAATATATAACTCAATTATCAGAAAATCTCTAACACATCTAGCTTTCAGACATCATTCAAAGGTCCAGCCTTAAAATCATCTTAAATCTCTTTAAAAATCCTCTCATACGCACTCGTGTCAAGGCGGCAGTATTAATTCTAGTAAAGCACCTGTCTAAGCTCGAAAACCGCCATGCTTGGCAAAGTTGCTTTTCCTCTTCCGCGCTAACTGCGTCAGTGGCATTGAGCAAGCGAGCAAGAGCAGCTCTTGCGCGTCGCGAAAAATTCTTGGAGTGCTCAGACTCCAAAAGCCAGAAGCCGAGGGAACGAAGTCATGGTATGTGCGCGCCTCTGGCCACGCAGGTACACGCAGAAATATTCGTCTCGGTAACTTTTTAAGTTTTGCAGGCGTGGGTCTCTCTCTCTCTCTCTCTCTCTCTCTCTCTCTCTCTCTCTTTCTCTCTCTCTGCTTATGCGGAACTCTTTACCTAAAGAATTTTCGCGTCTTAGTTTCTAGTTTAATTATTTAATAAAGTGGTAACGTATACAATTACCAGAAAATATAAACATATCTCTATATGAGCAGAAAATTAATAATTGTTATTATGAATGAAGTTTTTTGTATCGTCAACGCACAATTTTATTTTCAAGATGAATTTTACGATTACAGCGTCCAATCAGGATGCAGTTTCAGCGGATCTTTATAGACAAATCTAAGCTCTAGATGATAGCGTTTCCTGAAAAGAAAAATTAAAAACTGGTTTATTGGTTTTCTTGTACAGGTTATTAAGTTATAAGTTCTTAATTCATGTTTAAGAAGAGTTTCCAGGTGGCATTGGCATTGCAGTTTTTGTTTGTTCTTGGAATTCACGATGCACGGAGGACGATGCAGAGGTTTGTCCTCGTCCCCATTATTATTGGGCATAGTGAATTCCAAGAATGAGAAAAAAGTGCAGTGCCAATGTTACGTGGTTTAGTATGTAGATAATTTTAACGTGGGTGGAGATTTATTTTTGTGTAAAATGACGACTAATGTGCGAGATTCTGGCTCCGACCTCCCATTAACATATACTTATGAAACGGTAATAAAAATCTTCAATTTATGTAAATACACATCGATATATTTCAACAAATCACTCCCAAGCCATAAATTTTATGACTAAAATCTATTAACATCAGACATAATGGGCTAAATTCAAATCATATTCGGCAATTTCATATAAAACTTGACATTCAAATAAAAAGCAAACAGGTTATATATGAAATCCCAATGTCACTGCATAAAACCACATGAAAACTTAAACTACCAGATTCAAAGCTGACCGCAAGAATTAAAAATAGTAAAAATCACTCTCTACAAAATATTTCACCTCGGAAGGAATTAAAAAGTGCAAGTACACAAAAGAAATGAGCACATATATAGCCGAGAATGACAAAGAAACGCAATAAAACGTGGCCGCAGGACGAAATGAGCGATATCAGTCATCAGCTGATACACACTGCACACACAGGCACAGAGAGAGAGAGAGAGAGAGAGAGAGAAAGAGAGAGAGAGAGACGAGCGGAGGAAGCTCGCGGGACAATGAGGCGATTAAGGGCAGGGACAACGACCCGTGCCGGTGCAGCAGCAGCTCGTCTGGCCGTATACTAGTGCGCTCTCTTTTCTTGTCGAGGTCCGACTTCCGGGCGCGTATATATATATATATATATAAGTACAAAGGAGAGGAGTGCGAACGATAACGCGCGACGACGGATTGCCGTGAGGGACGCCGGCACCTCGTCTACGTTCATATATAATGCCCCTCTTTATTCCCTCCCTGCCCCTGCGCCATTCTCATCCTTGTGCCCTCTGTCTGTTTTTTTTTTTTTTTGCTTTTTTCTGGGAGTTTTGGATTCGAGCTGTTGCGAGAGGAATGGCGAAGCACGTCAGATCGAGTTGGAGTTGACACACTCGCTTGGATGGTGATAGGAATGCTATACAGCGTGGAAAGATGCTGACTGGCTAAATGATTTTGACGTAAAGGAAGAATTAAGTTTATTATTCGCTTTACAATAACAGCTTATTCAAAAAGAGTGTCTGTTCGCATCGAAAATATCAAATGTCACTTTTTATAAAGTCACGGAACTGCGATTCAGTCTTATAAAAACTGGTTGCGGTTTTGACTTTATAAGTATACATTTTTTAATCTTATGGAGCAATAAGTTACATCCGTATAAATAGAAGGGTGAAGTTGACATAAAATATGAGTCTTCCCTGAAGTTTCATATTTTTTGTGGTTCACCTAAAAATAATTTTAATCATACATATATCTACTATTTAAATGTAATTATTGTAAACAATAATTTTTTTTTAAATTTTTATTGCACACTTATAATAATTTAAATAATAGATCATTGTTCTTCGTACAATAATTTTGTTTACTTCGCATTTAAAACTGGTGTTATTCATTATTCTAGCATATCGTATACCTAGTTGAATCCTTTCAACTATTTCATTAAATTTTATTTTTCATTCAAAAATATTTCCTATCCGCACAACGTCAACCATTCAAAAAAAAAAATTCGATTCGAGCTAAAATAATTCTAAAATATCTGTAAAAAAAAAACCGGCAAAGTAAACGAAAAATGAAGACGGTCTTACACGTAATACACGGAGAAAAATACTCTCTTCAAAATTACTATAATCTTCACTAATGGCGAGACAGAGTCAAATTATGAGAAACTTTACAATAATTATAAAACTTATTAGCATACATTCAATAATTTCCGCAAGTCCTGACACTGAAAAATGATTAGAGTAGTAACTAAAAATTGCTAACGTGTATACTAAAAATTATACGCAGTAAAATTTCAATAACTTTATTTTTTAATTTAGTAAATAATATTAAGAATTTTGCTAAACAGTATAGTAAAATCAGTTATTTATACACTAAAAAATATTACTTTTGAAATTGGTATACCAAGCTTTTAATATTTGTTATAAAGTATAGTAATAATTTAGTAAGTAGATGCTAAATCTATGTTTTCATTTGTTCAGAAATCGCGTATATATGTAAAGGCGCTTCGCGATTGTTTTTATGAAGGTCACGTGACGACGTGCTGGTCGACTCGACCAGGTTCCTCGAG
>UELV01000763.1:0-20000 GCA_900490015.1 Megastigmus stigmatizans
GAGACAGAGAGAGAAAGAGACAGAGAGAAAGAAAAGAGTGTTTTTCCAGTCTTGATATAATTACCTGTTGCACACCCCGACAGTCCCAAGTCGATGGCGAGCGTTCCATTGGCCCCCGTCCCGACGGCCTTATACTTAAGCATAACTTAGGAAACTGGCGCGGAAAGCGTCTCATCGATTATTTAATAGCCACTTTTCCGTAACGACCGCGCGCGCACACAAACACACACACACACACACACACACACACACACGCCCGTAGTGATTATATAATCAAAGGACTTGACTTATCACGTTCCACAAACTTCGTTTCTGCTTTCAAAAAATCCTTTTTCTCGTCATTCAGGATTTTATTTTTTAAGGAATGAGAAATTCTACGCTGATGATTTAGACCCCTTTTCCCCGTAATTCTATGCGTATTGATTTTTTTGATTAATTAGAATGATTATTAAAATGTCGAATTTTTTTCGATTTTGCAGAAGTCAAAATGGAGCTGGAGGACTTGATGGCCGACATCAAGAAAACTGCTAATAAAGTCAGAGCCAAGTTAAAGGGTCAGTATACATTTTTCAATTTTCAATCCTAATAATTCAGCTTATATGTTATTTATAAAGTGGTTATTATTCGGCAGATTTTATAAAAAACATTGTAGTTTTTACTATTAGTTTCGAATTTAAAAATATTCGGTTTTTCAATGTATCTTTATATTTTCGCAAACTTCCGAAGTTGCGGACGAGGGCAAAACAAAATTTTATTCGAATTAACATGCCCTCATGCATAAAACACAAGTATTCACTTCCCAACACATTGTTTCTGAGAACCCTCTACGTGTACTATTTTTCAAACTAAATTCATCCTAGATATGTACGAATTCTGTTCCCTGTAAAATTTGACTTTACGATCAATTCTAAATTGCCATGTATAACAATTCCCTCTGTAGAACTAGAGATTTTAGTAGGGAATATATAGATAGATATTATATAGCCTTACCTCATCGAAGCGCTCTGTTTACAGTGATAGAGCAAAACATTGAGCAAGAGGAGCACACGAACAAAACAACGGCGGACCTGAGGATACGCAAAACTCAACATTCGACGTTATCCAGAAAGTTCGTCGAGGTAATGACGGAGTACAATCGGACACAGACCGATTACAGGGAACGATGTAAGGGCAGGATACAACGACAGCTGGAAATCAGTAAGTTTTTCTTCTCCCGACATTCGTCCGACACACTTTGGCCCGAACGACGTTCATCGTCGAAACTTTGTCCGGGCGTGAGTTACCACTTGGCCAGCAACTGTTCCTGCTACTGCACACTATAGTATCCGAAAAAGTCGATATTACGCTGAGCATTCGTACAAAGTATTTTTCGGATATTACATGTTTTCGCTGGTAGCTGAGAGACTTGCATTCTGAACAGCTTTTTCCAAAATTGAAAGATGTAACTTATCGATGAGATTTCTCTGATTTGAATTTACGCAGGGCATTCGTTTATTTTTAATCCACTGATTTCGCTCAAATCGGCTTTTACAATCAACTGGAATCTTAAGAGTAGCGACGATATAAATGTCCGTAGACACAAATCTATTGTAAAAACAGATCAACGCAACATTTCTGTTTCTCTCGTCAATTTCTAACGCTCTTGTGTACGTTGCAGCGGGAAGAACGACAACTAACGAGGAGCTCGAGGAGATGCTGGAGCAGGGCAATCCGGCGGTCTTCACGCAAGGGGTGAGTCACACACACACACGCACACACGCACATACACATACACCCACATACCCACATACGCCCAACGGCTTATACGTCTCTAATCTCTAATGGCTTTTGCGTAACTCGCGAGAATCGGGAAATGGAACTGGCCGTGCTCTGTTTTTTTTTATCGTCATCCACCCCGGCGGCCACTTTCCAGTGTAAAAACCCGACCGATGCCGGAATCTCTAAATTAGCAATTAACTTCGTTTGGAGCTTTGCCAACCATCTGCACCCACCTCCCCTATGGATTCCTCTATAACTGTACACAGATCGTATAAAACTGAGACAGAAAACATATCACCATTGCGATTGACTTTATATACTCGCGCATGTATCGTATTAAATGCCGATTTCCTACTTTTTCTCTTCTGTCCGTTCTTTTGGAAACCTCTTTTCCGCCTCGGGGATGTGTGACGGGACCGTTTCCGCCCCACAATCAAAGTGATTATTACTTTTTAAACCTTTCGATTCGGCCGAGCTTTTGTCTTTAGTATTGTACTAGCGTCGACAGTCGTCGCACAATGCAGGCACGCGGTAAAATTTTTATTCCTGTGCCAGATTCGCTTTGATGGACTTTACCTTTGAAATGAAGAAACGCTGTAAAAATGAATTTAAACGAATTTGATATTTTCGATTGGTGGATCGTCTTTCATAAATTTGATTTTCAACCCTATAGTTTCTTTATCTGTGCAAAATATTATATATTTATCAAAAAGTTTGATAACAGAGAGTTACATATTGCGAACATGTTTTAATTTCAAATACACTTTATAAAATAAAAGATTATTATAAGTACCAGTGTGTTATTAGAAACGTATTTTTTTTTCCTTTGTTATATCGTGCGTTAAGTGCCTGAATCCGCATCATAAATTAATCCAACCAGATTATATAATATTGTCTGGGTAATCTGATTGGTGTAGTGAATGAATTTTTTCGTATTCGTTTCGTGCAATATTGAATTTTCGCATTCATTCTATTTATCATTGCAGATTATAATGGAAACGCAACAAGCCAAACAAACTCTAGCGGATATCGAAGCGCGCCACGCTGACATCATAAAATTAGAAAACTCTATTAGGGAACTCCATGACATGTTTATGGACATGGCCATGCTAGTAGAAAGTCAGGTAATTTATCATTTCTATTCACTCAAATTATCTGTAACATTAATTGAATTTTATAGTTGTAACTATGTACCATGAAGTACTCGAATTTTCATAGCACAGCAAATGTCGATCGAAAGTATTTTTGTGAGCTCTGAATGCATCGAAATGAATTGCACATATTATGATATTGTATGAATATTTCAAAACATATTATACTTGTGGTTCTTTTAAAATTTGCCCTACTTAAAAGTATCATGCCATTGAATGCAAATCAAGTCATTAAAGTCGAATATGGGACTTTACAAGACTTTACACTTTAGCGAACATAGTTATGTGTATATCTTACATAGTAAGAAACTGTAAAGAACAGGTGGCGTTTTCTGAATTGATTTTTTAAAACTAAGATAATTTAATGTTACGAGGAAACTTAACGAAAGAGAGTTAACTCGTTGCTAAGAGCAGATTTTTCAAACTTTGAACCACATTCGAGTACTTCATTATAATAGTTTTCAATATTAAAAATATCAGTATATTATTTTGATTTTTTTTAACCATTTGGGATTTTGAATTTTAATTACTGATGCTTTAGCAAATTAAATTGAAAATACTTTTTTTCTTTGCATTTAAGGGAGTTTAAATATTTGTCAAATTTTTCGGAGCAACTATATCGTTCAGCTGTTTTTCATATCTATATAGGATGTATTGATGTTTATTAAATACATCAAATATTTAATGCATTCTATCGCCAGTGGCAACAAATGAGTTATCCTTGATTATCGAGAACAAAGTAGCAATATTTCATTTGTGTTCTATAATATTTATTTCGTGCTTAGAAACATTATTTTGTAGCCAGTCAGTAATTAAACTTTCATGCTCAAATAAATGAATAAATTTATCTTTTAATTAGAGTATGCATTAACCAATTTTAATTGCAGCTCGCCAATCGCAAACTTCTATTGTATGATCATATTTTATTGTTTAATTAAAACAATTGAATTTATATTAAAGATTTAATGTTGCGATTGGTTTTAAAAATAATTAATGATTAATATATTGATAAAATATAATTATTTATCCCCATGTGACCCAGAACGGCTTGCAAAATTAAAATATAATTTATGTTTAAATTTTGTTCTTGAGTGACTACAATTTTTTTAATTGGTTTAAATAATTAAAGAATACGAATAACAAAACATAAAAAGTGGGCGTGGCGTTGTTTCTGCAACGCTTTTCGTACTGCAGCTTTCAGTATTAAAAAAACTTCAATTTTCCAAATTAATCTTACCTTTAAATCTATTGTAATAACGCTTCTTTTAGCTACTTACAAGCCTACATTCTGTGCATAGTTGGAATAATACAGGGACGTTTACTGTTTAAGTGAAACATCAAGTAACTAGATACTTAAAACTTGCTAATGACAAACACTCGTGTTTGATGTTTTACTTAATAGTATATAGATATAATGTATAATATAAGGTTTTCAACCCTTTAAGTTTGCATGTTTTAGAAAATGTGATATGTGTCTTACCAATGAGCCTTTAAACATCTACTTTCTCCAATCTCAAAAATAAAATATGTATATATGAAAATTAAATAGATCGGTGTATCTATTTAACTTTATTTTCTATAGAGCGCGATATCATTTGTTTACCCTAGTTTGTTCTATTTACAATTCTAAAATGTTGAATTTGAATTAAATGACCAAAGTGCTTTTGTGTATAACATAATTATAGTAAAATTACAAGTTAGTGCTAAACAAACTATACAAGTGTAAGTGATTGGTGTTTAAAGGTTCAACTTTAATGCTAAAGGAACACAATAAGTCAAACTCACAAGTTACTACAGATAGCTTTCCTTGGTGAAATTTGGTAAAGGGAACATGAAAAGAAAACTTGTTTTTTTTCCTTTAGCAGTATGGGTTACTGATAACTTAAAGGGTTAAAGGATAATAACGAGGATACAAAATTTCAAGGTGAAAGATCCGGCACATTTCCACGGCCTGATGTTTGAAATAGTAAGCTTATAATGTTTAAACGTTGTAGCATGTTCCAAAATAATCATAAAATCAACACGAATTAATATGCCTTATCGTGACGAAAATTCGTCTGTATTGTCTCTCTTTGCACGTAAAATTAATAAGTACAATCCGATTGGTGACTTGAAACCTTCGGTCATGGGTATTTCACGGTTCTTTTCTAATAAGCTCTGTAATTAACAAAATAGCATCTAACAGTCTGAAATTTTCCAACATCAGGTCTGTATTATACAAAGGCTTACCCGTTCAGTGGAAATTGTAAATACAATACAAAACCGTAACTACGAGAGCAAATTCGAACGTTTCCATTACCTTAGCGCAGAGGCTGATAAAAAAGTTTTTAAAGCGCCTCTCATTTAAGCGAGCCATTGATCTCTCTGCGCTGTTGTAGCAGATCGTTGAAGCGCATCGGGTCTTTCACCTCGAAACGCTATATCCTCGACGTCTCTCAAGCGTACAAAAAGAAACAAAAAAACTAACGTTCCTGCCTTGCTTTCCGTTTTCTCTTATTTTGCCAATGGCCTTCTCTCTGGTTATCTCTTGGGGGAAAAAAAAAATAATCGAATACTCGCATACTCGAACGCTGCGCCCCGGGCTAATCGATGCCATATAGGGCGAGATGATAGATCGCATAGAATATCACGTGGAACACGCGGTGGACTACGTGCAGACAGCCACGCAGGACACCAAAAAAGCACTCAAGTATCAAAGCAAAGCCCGACGGGTGAGTCCTCCCCATATGTTTATGCGAAAGTCTGTCACAGTCGGTCGCGTCTAATTGGTCACGTTTTTTTCTGTTCTACCCTCCGTCCTCCTCCCCCCACCTCTCTCGCTCTTCCTCCATCTTCTCCCGTTCTTTCGTTCACTTCACCTACTGTCCCCGACTCCCCCTCGTTAACTCGTTCCTCTTCTTTTTTATTTGACGCTTTATTCTTTAACATACGATTATATATATATTATACTTACTATTGATGTAACATGCATTATCATCGTCATCGTCATCAACTTCTAACATGGTTTATCATTGGACGCATTTCTTCTGTTGTTGTTTTGTTTAACGCTCTGTTCGTCCTCTGCGAACTTAAAACTGTATGGTTTGATGAAATTGACTCGAAAAAAAATCGTACCAACCCCACTGTACTTGTACTGTTCATACCTTGCAAAAACAAAAAACAACATATTATGTGTAAATCATTTTATTCGTCATCATCGCTGTCCGTTACAACCAATGGAAAATGTTTACACGATTTTTTTTCCTGCGAATTCACCAATGTACATGTAATCTGGCCAAATTGGTGTGACGATTGTGCCTCTGTCCACTGCTGCTCTGTCTATACTAACTGCTAACATATTTGAAAAAACAAAAAAAAAACAAAAAAAAATCAAATGATATATAACGAAAAAACGCTCTTTTGCGCGATGTGTGTATATTCTACATTGGTGTGTGTTGCGCGTACTGTGCATTGTATCTGCCGACTTGTTGGTGAAACTATGTATATATACTGCATATCTATGTCTGTCTGTTTCTCTCTCTCTACATATATATATGTATATGCATACACGTGTATCTCTAAAATGCTGCGTGCGTCACGTAAATATGCAAAAATCTGCTCTTGCGTATTTACCACGTGCGCGGGCGCGCAAAAATCCACGTGTCACCCATTATCCAATACACCTGCCTCTACCATACTGTCCTCCTCTCGCTCTCGCTATGTGTACCTATCCACCCTCTGATATCTGCATACCTATATGTGTATTATATATGTACATATGCATGTGCTTTACAACGAAACACGCGATGACGAAAATAATGAACTACTTGCCGTTTGATTTCGGTCAAACTTTTGGGCTCGTTACATTTTTTTTTGGTGATTTTTTTTTTTAACACCTGCGCACGACACTTTCCTACTCCCCTGAAATGACATGCGTCGTTCTACCCCCTCTTTTGCTCCCTTATCCTCATCCTTTTGCTGGTGTGACCTCACCACGTGAACGCGAATACGCCAAAAATCCGTGTAGGGCTACAAGATGGACCAAATCGAGCATTTGGTGACTAAAGCTGCCGACTACGTCGATGAAGGCGGGAAAAAAATCATCAGTGCTAAAGCGTATCAGTGCAAAGCCCGTAAGGTAAAAAAACAATCAGCGAACAATCAGAAAGACATTGAAACCTCTTATCCATGGGAAAGGCAGACTGGCTGCAACTGCGAAACAAAACTGAATTGACGAATAAAACTTCGATAAAATTATTAGGTATTCGTTTAATGTGAAAAAAAAATCAAGTCTATTTGCTGCGAAAAGAATTCTTTTTAATCGCAAGGACGGTTTATCGTTCAAAAAGAACGCTTTCGAAGCAATGCTTTATCATTGATTCAGTTGTGTTTCTCGGCGTTACAGCATAAAAACACTTCTGCCATGGGATTTAAATTAATCGATGATTCACGGTCGGACGAACGTAATTTGATTTTTTGTCTTTTGCGAAGCTTATTTTTGTAACATAGTGAACATATTTTTTTCTCATTGTTTGCGTTTATACATTTTTATGTTTTTTTCTTTCTTTCATGAGAAAATTGTTGTCCAATAATTCATCGTTCAATAAATTCATTCATTATTAGCTTTTTGCTACATTTCCAATTTTTTTATCACTTTTTTTCCGAAATGTTCGTTTTATCGTGAATATTCATTTTCTCATAATATATACATACTAAAACCTCTAATGTATTATAGTTCAAAATTTATTCACTTACTGCTTATTTAGTGCTTTAATGTCAACCTTGATAACATAACAAAAAACGGTACTTGAGAATCCTATATTAATAATGGCGCGTAACATGTGTAAAAATTAGGAATTCATAAAAAATTAACCAGGATTCTTCTAACACGGTACAGAAATAATCGACATAATATCCTAGACTCATTTCTTTCCTTGGGACGTCCACAACTTTTCCAATTCCACTACTAACTGTATTTCTTAGAAAAAACTATCTGTATGCCTAAATGTAACTCGTGCTGCAATAATTTTGGTAATAATTATGAAAAACTTCTAAGCTTGTTAAATTTTTAAAGTAGACCTTGCATTACGTTACGAGTAAACTGAATTAATTCACGTGTACGTGAAAGCGAAAAGCAAAACTAGCTGTATAGAATAGCTCCACGTCGCCGAAATAAATTTAAATTTCAAGGAAAACCATGTAAAAAGTATTTCCATATTTAGAGCTTGATACGAGAATAATTAAAATATATATTTAATCTATGCAGAAAGTTGGAGAAAAAAATTGATCAAAGTTCACTTGGACCAGCTAGACCGTCACCTTTTTACTTTCTACTTAATTAGCATGAAACAAACTTACAACAACTGTCCATTTAACTTTCGACGCGTTTTAATTTAATTAATGCTTTGATAATATTCCGAATTATAAGTTTCCTCCGATAGACAGTCTACGGGTATCCTTTAAAGATAGCCAACTTTTTAAATTTCGTAGGACTTTGTTTATCCGAGAACTACGCGAGCGATGCAGAAAGAATATATACCGGGGTTGCGCGAAATTAGCCGTTTCCACGAACGATTGCTGGAAATAAAATTCATTCATAAAAGGCATATCCCACTTGGGAGGAAAATTCAGTTGGCGCCTCGTTTCGTAAATATTTTGCACCTACCGTGCACAGCGAGATAAAAACAAAAAAAGACGACTAAGCGCGGGAAAAAAAGGGAGCGGAACGTTGCCGGAATAATGCATTCGGCTTTCTCTCTCTCTCTCTCCAAACAGTCGCGGTGTGGCACTAGGATAAATACGCGTGGCAAATTGCAGCACGGGTTCAACGGCGAAGCCCATATGTGGCTACGTATGCGCGGAGATTATATAGAGACAACACCACCACTACACATATATATGTGTATATATATGTATTATGCATATATATAGGTGCAGCTCACGTGCTCGCGTTTTCGCTCAAACGAAAGGCGTATATGTGCATGTGCATATACGTATATACATATATAATACGTACGCGTGCATTAGTAAATGTCGTGGCAATTGTGTGATTCGATGTATACACGTATAGGGAGAGAAAAGGGGGAGCGGGAACGGGACAGTCGCGAGGCTTGCACACACGAGAAGCAGAGCGAAAGCCCGTGACCTGCTCTCTCTCTCTCTCTCTTTCTCTCTCTTTCTCTCCCCCGCTTTCCCTCTCTCGTTGTCGTCATAGTCACACAACCGTCCGGGCTTTCCTTTTCTGCAAATGTCCGTATGTGTGTGCGTGTGTCTGTGTCGGTCGGTATCTATGTACATAGGTATCTGTCTATGTGTGTGTGTGTGTGTGTGTGCATTTGGCGGTGAAAGCAATTAAGCCACACCGGCAAAAGGGGAAATAAGCCCGGGCCGTCTGGCTGTGGCACTGCCGCTTCACAGAAAGACCGGACTGCAGCCTTCCTTTCTGTATACCATCGTATAATACACAAGTCGACGAGCTCCGCTCTATATATGTCTATATCTATATCTATATATGTGTGTGTGTATATATATATAGATCGCGGGGGTAATTGCAGCGGCGGTAATCGCAACAATGCCCGATGGGAAAAACGATAGCGCATATAGCTGTGTACGTATGGATGTGCCGACTTCTCCTCTCCCTCCTCCCTTCTCCCTTCTCTCTCTCTATGTGTTATTGGCTATATACCCTATAGCCTATACGCGAGCACCTATATAAAAGCATGCCTATATAGACTTTTTCTCTCTCAACTCCGTCTTTCTTGCATCTTGCTCAATTCTCTCTTTTTTATCTTTACGGCCCCGCGTGTACGATATTGCTTTGTGTCCCCCGCTCCGCTCCCCTCCACCTCCTTTTTCCGACCCCTCGACTCGGACTATTTCCCGATTTTACCCGCGCGCGTTCTCCCATCTCGTATATATATATATATACACGTTCGTTCGTTCCTCACGCTCTCGTTTCTGTTTTTTTTTTGTCAGCATTTCGAAAACTCCGCACGCAATCCAATTCGCTCGGTGAAAATTTGCCGTGTGGTCGTTCAGGCTTGAAGATGGAATTAACGCGCTCGATTCTACTTTTTTTGTGATCTATTTTTTTTTTTTTTGGTTGGGGGTTTCTTTTTGTTGAACTCGCCTTTGTAATTATGGTAAACTGTAGCTCCGAGGTAGTAGTATTCTTTACTGTTAACGGGGATTCTTGATAATTCTGTTGGAGATTCGAGACAAGTTTTAACGAGGTTTACAATTAAAAAATTCATGCAATTAGCTTTTGAGATTATATGCTTTGCTGAAATCAACATTTATACGAAACGCAAAGAGCTATTACAGTAATGTACACTTTTGAAAAATTTCCCCCTGAATTTTAATTTATTTTATTTGTTAAGCCAAAGGAACAATATATATTCATCGGTAAAAACGGATTTTTGCTGCTCAAACTCTAAACGATAAACTTTTCTTATCCCTTTTCACAAAAGTAAAAAGAAAAAAGATAAACTAAAATCTACCGATCGCTTGAATAATAGAAAAAATAAAAAAAACTAATCTGCACTTTCACCATAGCGCTCGATCTCAAAAGCACAGCATGCATGGATACAAATGCAGTATAATATAACGATGAGCAGTATAGCCAGCGTCTATATATTAACACCTCATACACGCACCTAAAGCATTTTGCGCTCGACTCAAAAAGGTCAAGCGCTGACGAACAATGTTTCAATTCACGAGAATAGATTTTGTGTTTCTTGTTCTTCTTTTTCCGTTCTACTGTGTTCCGCGCCGTATCCGGTCACCACACGATATCAGCATTCCTTGGGCGGCTTGCTTAACTGGCGGCGAAAAGAAAAGTGAGAAGACTACGGGACTAGAATAACAATGTAAGGCTCGACGAGATTCGATTCGAGCTTCTGTATATATAGCCATGGTGCTCTGCCTCATCCTACTTCCCCCGTAATCCGCGGATTGACTTTATATGCACCGAGCTTTCGTAGTCGCGCTAGTCCCGCGCCGCCGTGTCCCCCCCCCCCGTTCCCTCTTTGTACGCAAGTAAATCGGGAAAAAGTATAGTGCAGAGTCGAGCTACGGTCACGCGCGTCGCTTAATCTTTTAGAGTGGAATTTAGTTGCCGAGGCTGCGATGGTAATTGATTCAGCCGGTCGCTTTTCCCCGGATCCTCGCTCGAAAACTCTCGCTCTCTATTTATGTAAACCAATCGAGATTGGCATTAATCTGACTTTTTGGAATCGCTTGACTCACTTGCTTTGGTATGTACATATATACCAAAGAAAATTCAAAGTTGTTTACAACGCGCGCCTTATGCTCTTAAATCGATTCAATTTCATTTTTTAAACTCTTTATTGTTAATCTGACTTAATCCTTTGTCGATATAAGACATACTCGTTAACTTTGATATATTAACTCTATGCCACTCTACCGATTTTAGCGTGTTGTTCATGTTCCGCATCTATGGCAATAAGCTGCTTACGAATTTTCGGACGGGAAAGATGTAGTCGACGGAATAAAGTTGTCGGACAGTGTATATAGAAGCTTGATTGCCAACTGAAATAATGATGCGCATAACCTGGAATTGCGAATTGATACAGCATACGCGTTTACTTAATCCATGAAGTTTACAGCCTGAAAAACGCCTCGTTTATTTGACTTTTTCCAGATCACATTCGTAATCCTTGAAATTTATTTTACTAGATTCTTAGTTAGTTAGTGTAGTTTTTCAATTTTCTAATTACAAGTTGTCGAATTTGAGTAAGTTGCACGATTCCTTAGTTTAGCTGTGTTTGTGCCTATTTGCGTATTTCTCAGTGGCTCGAGTTTTTCTTTTCTTTTTTTTTTAATTATATTTGTTATGAAAATATTATACAAATTACATTAAAGGAACGCAAATAAACATTCGAGAAACTCATTCTGCCACAGCCACTACACTGTACAGTCTCTCTCACGTGATATGACCCACAATAGACTCTTGTACAAATATCCAATGATGAAAATGCCTAATGCGTGATTGTACAAACACAACAAAGCAACGATAATATTACTTGTATATATACAACAGCAACACTTGTGACACAATTACAATACAAGTCATGACAAAAGCAACAGTACAGTACACTCGACACTTTTCTCTGCATGTTCTAGATCTAGATGTACAGGAACATATCGACGGTTGGGTGGAAGAAGGTACTATTTCGGGTTTACCTTGAAGAAGGCACTATCTCGCAGACTGCTGGGACACATTCGACGCATTCTTTAAGGCAACTCCGAGAAAAGACCTACTTTTACCCGATACCGTTGTTATACACAACATTTTTCAAAACCAAATTTTTCGCCTGTTTTTCTCGTACGTGTCATTTACTTAAATACAAACACGCAGAGCTTCGGCAGAGGCAGCACACCTTAAGTACAAATATTTCTTAGAGCACGTTCATTTGAAATTTTTACGATTTTTCAACATAAAAATCAATTGATCTTTTTCTCTTATTATATTCTTTTTTATATACTAGTTTAAACTATTTGAATGGACAGCTACATTTTTCTTTTTCTTTTATTTTTCTTCATCTTTAATACTTTTTGTTTGACTGGATCTTAATTTGCTCTGTGGAATTCCTTCGACTACGATGGAATACTATGAAATTTCTCGACGAACCAATTATGTTATGTAATCTATACACATTCGACGATTAACTGTTGTTGTCCAACTATTGACATGCACTACCATAGACTGACCTGCCGTATGTTTTGTCTTTTTCTGTCCACAGAAAATGATTTTAATAATGATCTGCGTCGCAGTCTCACTCGTCATAATAATCTCCATTATTGGAGCGTTCCTTCCGATATTCTAAACGACTGTAGGAAGAAAAAGCGAAGAGAAGAATGGAAGGGGAAAAAACGTACAGAGGGGGACAAATAAGAGGGACTTATACAAGTATATAGAGACAGAGAGAGGAAATTGTTCTAAGAAGGTGGAAGTGTGGGCGAGGGGACGAGGAGTGCAAGGGACGGGGAGGGGATGGGGGGAAGGGGGTGGGGGCGGGAGAAAAAGAACGTGACGCACGATAACTAAAAAGAAATCCACAACTGCACAAAAGTATACACATCTTCAGCGAGCATAACGCTAAAGTATAACAGTGACGTTGGCGACGAGGCAAATTTATCATTTTTATTCGACTCGCGCGAGAATAACTCCATAAAACCCACCAGCCAGAACGAAACGAGACAAAAGAGCTGATTGAAAACGAAACGAGTGACGTTATGTACAAACGCGATGTCTGAGTGAGAGTGAGAGCACACGAAGGGGTTGAATTAAAATGTTGAGGCTGAACACAAGGAGGACGGACTGCCATACGAATTGACGAACCATCGTGAACTTGAACGAACAAAAATTCTATCGCAACGTATAAATGCATACCTACCAATCGACGAATGGACAATAAGAGAAACAATGTAGACCTGAATCGAGAAAATTGTTCAATAATGAGGGAAAGAGTTACAAGAAGAAATTGAGAGGGAGAGAGAGAGGCAAAGTCGTTATCACGAAAGAGACTGTAACCAAAATCCGCGTCACCTGCAAAAATCCCGTACGAGGTCGTCCACGAAAACAATTTTTTCAATTTCAGTAGAAGAACACACGCGTGTCTGTCCCGTTTCTCCGTTGTAAATTTCTGTATTGTGCAATAGGAACGATTATATAGAAATCAGCCATACGCTATTATTATCCAAGTGATTCATTCGGACGTTGCGTAAGATCAATGAAATGTGAAGTATTGGGAGAAAATCTTCCTAGAGGGTGTGACTCGAGAGGATCCACTGCTGACGTACACGATTCTTATTAATACGCACATTACCTTAAATATTCGCAAAAATATCCTTGTGCTGTTCTTATAACCCGCACATATCTCGTCAATGTCCCAAAATCTTCTTCCACGATCATCGTTGACGATTCGACGCTACGTTAATGCGATAAAAAAAGAAAAAGAAATGAAAAGTATTGTTACGACACGTCGCGCATACGACCTTTATATACATATTATATCCAGATTTGTTTTCGTTCCTTCTTGCTTCCGCGAATTCTCAGTCGGACGTTTGCCCGGGAATATTCCTTAAATTGTATCGGAATGTGCCTTTGAAAAAAGAGTTTCTCGACGTTTGAGTCTGTAATTGTTCGCCGGGGTTCTTGTAATCGTATATATTAATATTTTCTCTGCAAATACCACTCGAAGGAGCCCCTACAATAGCTTTTAGTTCCTGTGCTTTTGCTTTTTAGTAGCGAAGTCGATTTATTATACGCTACGTGCATATAGGCTCGATCCATCGAACGAATTCGAGCTGCGTGCAATTACCAAAACTGTGTATGCGCTTCCACCTCGACTTGGCATATTTACATTGTATAACATGCTTCCTTATCATTTTCAACATTACGAAATTGTTACGCACTGAGCAAACAAACATCGTCATGGACGTCGCTTTACTCAAATTAATGATAGAAGATGAAAAGATCTTAGGCGAGAAAATGACACGCGAAAGAACGACTTATTATTGTCTTGAGAAAGAGATATTTGTAAATACCTAGCATTTAGATTATCAAAAAAAAAAGTCTTGATGTTTCGATTTCCGTGTTGATACAAATTAATAATAAAAAATAAAAACTTCTTGCAGTAGTGATAAAAGTACATAATCGCACGTTTTTTTATCTAGAATCCATATAACTGATTGTGTTCATAATTAATTTAGTAAGAGCGATGACTATTAGGCGATAATCATCTCAGATCGACGCTTCGACAATTTAACTCGTGTGCATTTGTCTAATGAAATTAACATTCAGCCTACAAATCGACAAGAAAAAAGTAAGACAGTAATTCTTCCTGTACTCTATGTATCTCGCAATCCCTTACAGCTCTTGTATATCCTGCACCTAATAACTTTTTCTAATCAACTCTATTAACGAACGCTTCAAACTACTAACAAAGGAAAAAATAAATAAAAGCATTTGTACATAGACTCTCTAATCTAATTGCTATAGTCAATGCCTCAAAAAACGCGATTTTACATTTTTCCATATATACGAGACAAACTGTCGAATGTGCGCGTATTCTTTCCATAGTGCCAAACAATGTACTTAATAGAAAATGAAACGAGTCTTTGTGAAAGTTTGAATAGAGCAACAAAAAAAAAAAGAAACTATAGCTGGATAGAAATTGCGTTTTTTGATGCCTCGCGGTAAAGCTTTAAAACAAATGGCCGAGGAGCGCGTTTGACGTTAACGTTACTTCTGTTCACAGAAATTGATCTTCATCGTAATCTGCCTAACAGTGGCGGTCATCATATTGATTATTATTTTGGTGCAAACCTTGACCTGAACCTTGAGAGAGTACCTGGCTAAAAATAATCACATCACATACGCAAAAAAAGCAAAAAAATACCGATACATTTTTTTGAGCACCGCTGTAGGAGTTGCATTTTTTTGTCACGAATTATCTCTCTCTCGTCGCCGATATAGCGTGCTGCAGAAGCAACATCGAAAAAACAAAGTGAAGCTTCGTTTACTACCGTATTATTTCTTCTCAATATGTAAATGTTTGTATTTTAAAGCTGCAGTCTAAGAATCTCTTATTCCAAGCAAACCACGTACTTTATTTTTGTTTGTTTTTTTTTTATTCTTTTTAATTCTAATCTTGTAATTAGCTTTTGTGAATACCAGAGTTAAATTATTTTCTTATTACTCAACGATAAGAATCTAGATTTGTATACTTATTATTATTATTATTATTATTATTATTATTATTATTTTATTCCTTTCTTTTACTTAGGTATTCTCGTTGGAATAAGCGAACTCTTGATAAATGGCATTTAATTCTATACGCAATGGAAGTCGATGTAACTTATTCCTATTATATAAAGCTCGAAGCGCCAATTGTCACTTTAAGCACGAATTGTTTGGGATTGCGTCGTTGTGCAATTGGCGCGTCGACATAATAAAACAAAAAATGTTGAAGCAAACATAATAAATATTAATATAAAGACACTCGAGCGCGTCGACACTGCCTTTCGTTCATTTTGTCTGCCCTCGATATATATGTATAAATAAACTTAACGCCATTAAAATAAATTAAAAAAAAAAAGATAAGGAGAAAAAAAAACACCACTTTCGCATAGGCATTCTACAGATTTTCAAACTCATCGATGTAAAGATTGCCCCTGCGAAACTGGGTTTTTTTCGCGTTGCTTTGCGATTGGCTTATTCAAAGTAATTATCATGCGTAATTAAAGTTGTAAGAGGTGAGAAAAAAAAACGAAGTATAAGGTGTGCGCAGGGATGAAAACGAGCGCAGACAAAGCCTTTCAACTTCAGCGAATGTTCCCGTGTACTGCGTCATCGTCAGGTTCTTTTTCTTCTTTCGCATCTTGTCCAGAGCGAAGAAATAAATTAGAGAGGAAACGATAAGAGGAAAGAAGAAAAGAGAGTCAAGAAAGCGTCGTTACGAACTCATTTTCTTGTAAATATTTCAATTTGTATAGAGTCTTAGATGAACGATGCGACACAAGAGAGATGAATTAAAAAGGCCCAAGATGGACTTTTTAGGAAGAATTACGATGAGAATGAAAGGGAGAAGCTTTTAAAATATTGATATACGCGTTTCATCTTAATGTAGTCTCAAAAAGTGAACTAAGCGAAAAAAAAAGTAAGATACAATAGACGCCTCCGAGCGTCGCGTCGCGACAATTTATTAAGCGTCTAGATTTGGAATTGATACACGATTTTTCGTGGACCTGCATTTTACCGATGCCTCTATTAGAAGAAATCAGGGAAAGTGAGAACACACAGAAGCAAAGTAAAGTCTACACACTGGGAGAAATTAAAGCAGGATAAGATCGAATATGCTTTTCCTTGGTTACGAAGATGAATCCCGCAGAAAGAAGCTTCTTTGCGCGTCGACGAAGCATATATATATATATATTATATGTATGATAAAAGACAAGTGAAAAAAACTGTCTTACACGGCAATACTCCGAGCGTCAAGGGAGACAATAGATAAAAAAAATCAAGACAGAGAGAGAGAGGAAAATAGGGGAATGCAAAAGTGTAACAATAACAATAATCGCATAATCATCCCGTTAGTAAGGTATACCGACGAAATTTATACACCGAATCTTGAGCGAGAAAGAGAAGAGGACCACGCGGCGACACGAAAACCTGAAGTCTCAAGAGAAAGCTACGAAGGTACGAAGAGGGGAGCGTTTTTACCGAGCGACACGTTATAGATCATCAGAGCATCGTCATCCTCTCATCCGCATCGGCATCGTCATCGACACCCGTCATTAGCCCCCCCCCATTGAAATCATCAAGCTTCATTCGTGTGTGTGTCGGTTCTTCGGGTCCCCATCGAGCAAAGTAAGTAAAACCTAACGACCGCCTTGAACCTCGCTATATATGTATATAAATGAACATATAATCTGTATCGATGTTATAGCTCTATTATTGCTGTTGTACTCGCCGACGTGGTTTTCTCTGTTCTCTCACTCCTAGATTTTCTGGAGTTAAGAAAAAAAAAAAGAAAAGAAAAAAAAGAAAGAAACAGTGACACCTTCCCTTTCTCATCAATAAGAATGCGAACTCTTTGTTATCCGACTGTTTATTATATGCATTTTTTGTTTCTTCTCTTAAGTGTGCAGTTATCGATGTGTTTCCACAGTAGTAGTGCAATCTCAGTGCGAAATTTCCACGGCATTTATAAAAAAAAACGTTTTTATGTACACGTTATCTTTCGTTTTGCAGTGATTCCGTACAGTTTTTACAGATTTTCAATTCCTCTGTAGTAAAAGTTTTTTTTCCGCGTATGGAGGGTGAATTTCGCACTGAAACACAGCAGTTACCGATTTTTATTTTTTATCTTAAATCATGCGTTAGTGTGTGTACATTAAACAAGCGATGTTCTTCCCGAATCTTTATATTTTTTTTCTTCAAATTCTATTAGACATCCGCGCTTAAAAATGTATGTATATTAGTTGATCTGTAAAATATGAAAATTTTGAATACGCAGCGACACTTTTTTTTTACACTATACATTTTACAAAAGAGAAAGCTTATTCCTCATGACTTTTTACGACAAAATCAACAGTTTCTCAACATAATTCCTAAAATTTTTTATCAAAGTTCAAATCGTTCATTAGCGTGACTTGTCTGCTTTTATAGAAAACATTTTACTTTCTAAAGATTAATTTTCATCGCTGCTCGAGCATGTGAGAAGCTGCATTTTATATTTTTTTTTACATTCAACACAACAAGCTGCAGTTTTTTCTTTTGTAAAGCTTTCAAACTGAATTCTCCTGCGCATGTTTGTTACTGAACCATATTAGCGACAGTTTATAAAGTAAAATCGCGAGTCTTGTGCTTGTGCATAATTTAAGGTGTTAGTCAGAGCGTTATTTATTCCAATGATTGTTAATTAGTAAAACTTCTAAATGTTTAGTTAGCACGAGAACTCGCTTGGCTTCTCCTTAATTCAAAGCCTCTTTATGTTATTGGCGAGATTATGCATACCATAGAATTGTAATCACGTGCCTGCCAGTGAGAACTTTTAATTATTTTCTAAACAATTATATATATACATATATATTGTGCGTAAGAACATATACGTAAAGGAGAGAAGCACCTTAGCAAAATTTTTAAATAAGATTGTAATATCTATATAGGCATAGCTAGTTATGAAACTGTACAGCAGCCGTTTATATATATTTATTATACGAGTAACTTCCTACATTACATATGTAACGATAATACCGCTGCTATATTGTTTGTATTACTATATTGATAGAACTATTATTTTTATTATTAATATTATTATTATTATACTATTATCACCATCACTAGTTGATTAATGTGCCGTGTAAATAAATGTTTTTATTCAACACTTAAAAAAAAGTCGCATTCATGATTATTTTTCAATGCTATATCGAGACTGACGAATCAACGGTTGAAGAAGTAGCCTATATATAGTTATAGAACTAGTCTAGTATACGTCGAGCTGTTGTCGTACTAGTTATCGACCGTCAAAAAAATAAAACGTTTCTATTTCAGGTTATTAGAGGTGTATATTATCTATTATAAACGTATTTTGTAGCAGTATTGGACAGAAAATACTATATAGTGGTATGATGCGAGAAAAGCCGAAAAATATAAGGAACAATATAAGGAACAATATAAATAATAGTACGATGTACCATAAAATTGTGTAAGCTGAGAAATGAATTAAGAGATATCAATAGGCAGAGCAAAGTAATATTATATAAACAAACAAACAAATAAATAAATAAACAAATAAATGAATATTATTTATATTATATATGTATATGAGAACGTATATAAGTGTATATGTATTATATGTGCACATGTTGACTTGATTTGTTGATTGATTAAAGAAACGATAATGAGAAAGTAAAAACTAATGCATTTTTTTGTGGATCTGTCACATTGGCTACCCCCTTGCTGAGAGCAGAAGAAGATCATGATCATGATCTGCTTGGCCATCCTCGCCGTGATCGTGGCTACCACTATCGGCGGATACTTTGGCCTGTGAATCCCTCGATTCAGGTATTTCTATTCAATTCTAATTCAGCTATTATTCACACTTTATATACAATACTCTTAAATTCAAAAAATTCAATAGAAAGTAGTACCTTTATAGAAGAAAGAATCAAATCAACTTCATTAGCTTATAAATTTTGAAAATGTCGAGTTGCAATAACAAAAAAACAAGACCGCTTGAAACTCCAGATACATAACAACAACAGCGCACAAAAGAAAAAGATATAGTGAATAAGTAGGAAGTCGACTAACCCTCGCGCATGATTTTTGCTTGCTGACATTCCAGGAGAAGCCGAAGAAGGCGTCGATCGCGTGCCTGGTTCTTGGCGAGCGCAAGAATCACGTGCGACTGCATCGACGGCGCAACGGCGCTAACGTACAAGATGACGCATATCGCCCAGGCCTGGCATAAGAGAGAAAGATTATTATACCCAGAGGAAAAGCCAAGGGAGCTGAGAGTATATACAAGTGAGAAAGAGAGATGGACTCGGTCGCGACCCCAAGAGCTCACGCAACGACTACGA
>UELV01000764.1:0-15077 GCA_900490015.1 Megastigmus stigmatizans
ATCTTATGAACTGAAACACCCTTTAGTAGAGACCTTAAGGTACTTGTAAAAAAAATTGCAAATGAAAATATTAATAAATAAAAAAGTTATAAACATTTTTTCCCACTGGGGGGTCTGAAATACCCCATGTGTCATTTATGTTATTATTTTGATGTGTGTCAGTTAAGGGTTAATATAGCTAGTACTATATTAAGGATCTTAAAACAGACTTTTTTTTTGTAACCAATTTTACCCACAAAGCCCGAGACGGCCAAATCGTTCCACTCAACTCTCCAAGCTCCAATGTAATAGCTATTCTTGTAAACAAAGTGTCACTGGAGGCTAAAATGTGTATAGACTTTCTAATTTTGAACTTACTTTTGAAGTTCAACGCCTTACTGAGGGTGTATCAACCCTTACGTGAAATTGCGTTATTCCTCGACTCGACTCTCGAAGCTCGAATAATGAGTCAATTTATTTTAGAAACGTGATTTCATGAATGTAATTACTTATAACTTGCTCCTAAGGTGTATTAGTAAATATAAATAGAATATATATATTATAACGGGCAGCGGATTTTCAAGGAGCTAGCCGTTGGAGAATAGTAGTAGATCCCTGTAATGTCGGCAAGGAGCTGTCATTAGGATCTGATGCAGAGTCGAGGCCAGTGCGGTAATGGCCCAGTGGTTAGGACGCTCGCCTCGTACTCTCGACGTCGGGGGTTCGACTCCCGAGCACCGCGTATTTTTATTCTCCTAAATCCTAAATCCTGCCCTGTTACAATATAATATATATATAATGAGACGATTTTCTGATCAAGACCGAAAGTGGACTGTCACTCCGTCAGTTGAAATATTTTAAAAAAAATTAATTATTTATAAAGTTTCATAAGTCGAGCATTAAGAATCCAGAAAATACCGTTGGAAGTTCAGTTAAAGTAAATATATACATAAAAGGTTTAGAAGGAATGATTATAAAGGATTTATAATGAATGTGTAAAAATATTTGCATGTCCCTCATATTAATGACCAGAAATTAAAAACTGAGTCAATTTTCAATTATTTTATTGTATTAAGTACTGCCCTAGGCTCGAAGATACCCGAACCATAAGAGGTGTTAATAAAATAAAGCCGCTACATACGTTTTAAATACTGATGAAAGTTGATATTAAGTCGGAACGTTACAGTATATACATATTCTGTACATATCCGTATGCATATAATATAAACTATATGTTTTGCATCTCCTCATAGCTCCTCAGATGCAAACTATAAATAATGATACCAATGAAATCGTGTTTCTAAAATAAAATGGCATTTATCTTTATCTCAGCAATATATTTTAAAATGACGTATCTCAGCGTTTCGATTTAAAATGACGTATCTCGGAAAAACCGACGGGTAATCTTAAAAGTCATAAAATAACGTTGGAAAATAATGCCTCGTATATATGATGCATTATTTGCTAAATATAGAGGCGTAGAACTTTTAACTTAAAAAATTATATTCATGTTTTGCGGGTACGTTTCTATAAAACTACATGCTCTTTTCTACCTAATCGTTTTCTCCGCGTCTGGAATATGAAAGTTTTTAATTCTCTTGTTATACCTTTTTGAACAAAGCTTTTAAAATGTTTTAAATTTTTTTACACATAATATAATATGTATTTAAATAATACAGCACAGCTAAACGTAATACTGAGATACTTCCTTTTTCTTAGGACCCGCCGATATGAGGTCATATTTATCAAAAATTGAAATAACTATTCAACTTCGATTCCCATCTGCTATTGAGTTACAAATTTAGGTAACAATTGTACACGCAAATAAATCATCCAATACCTACTGCATAATGAAACAAATATTTACGAAAATTGCTCAAACTATTGATTGCATGCCTTGCATTACAGAATCATAAAACTAAAACATCTACACTTACTAGGTGCGAGTTGGATTTAAGAAAAAATGCACATTACAGGTAAAAGAATATTAAATAACTTTTGTAAACATAGATGTAAGTTTACGATTAACTTTAGATGAATAAATAACTTGAGAATAAAATTATTATAGGAATAACCTGCCTCTGAACATACAAGAAAAAGTAGTCCTTATGGCTCATGCCTGTATCCAGTCTAAATTATGCGCACAGTTTGGGGAAACTGAACAAGATGATCATTTACGAGCCAAGATCGATCCTCATGATTTTGCTGAAAACTCAGTTATGTATAAAAATTTAGGTCAAAAGTACCCGAATTTAGATCTGCCTGATCCAAGAAATAAGAGTCAAACTGGTCTTCAGGTTTGTTTGCATTCTTATTATACAAAAAATAGTGAAAAAATAAAACTAATGCAATGCTCCGTATGCACAGTTGAAAATTCGTTCACAATTAAACAAAACTTTTGTGTTCCTTGTTGACCGGACACCAAAACATACATCATTTTTGTGTAATTTTTTGTAAAATTATCAAATCACAGAAGCATTGTATATCACTTTGATTGCTCATATTTAAATATGATCCTATACCAATCGCTTACATTAAATATTTTGTTGATTTGAAGTTTTGATTAATTCAATCAAGTACACCTTTACTTATTTTCAGTAAATGGTTTGAGTAGGAGTATACGGATGAATATTTACTTATACAAAATCCATGTTTAAAATCCATAACAAAATACATTTTCCTTTGAAAAATTTACCAAGTCGATAATTAAACTAAAGTATGATTTTTTCAGATTACTTTGAATCTTCTTGCAGATTTCTGGTTTGCCAGTGTAGCATCACAACTGTCAGGGAAACATATGGGACAAGTCAAGCTCCCAGATGTCAATGAAACCATACCCGGTAATCCACTTGTCAGTCAAGGATATTTTAAACTGAATAACGGTATATTTAGGTAAAATTATACCAATATTCTCTTAATTTTTGCAGATAAAAAAAATGTTTCGCGTTAGAAACATTTTTATAAAAATTGTTATATAATACCCTCATAGATTATTATATAACCCATTATGAACCAAATGATCATTCAACGAAATAAATGTCAAAAAAGACACACTTTTTTCAAATAATTCGCTACAGCATTCTTAAATTGACGATTATAAATTAATTCTGGTATCGGCGTTTAAGAGATGGGACTTTAAACTATTGAAAATACTATATTTAAATGTTTTCTTTATATTACATTATATTACATTTTATTATATTTATATTACATTTATAGAACAGAAAATATGGACATTTGGTATATAATGGATTAATAAAGTAATTTTTTAAATTAAATGTTTACGCAATTGTAGTCTTTAAATACATTGTTTAAATAGACTAAAATAAGCTAAAAACTCATTAATTTATAATTAAATTGCTATTTTATATGTTATTGTATTTTTATAATATTAACAATTATGAATGCAATTCTTTCAGTGACCTCAAAACTATTAAGAGATCTCAAGATATCATAGTGACAAACAAGGGCCTTGAATTTTCCATATGTGCCGGTTATGAATTACCGAAAGCTCACATCCACTTCGATAAGTTTGCTGTAAGTTTATATTCACTATTTAGATTAGATACTGGCAACGATTTCTCATTTATCGACAACCTATATCATAATAAATTTACAATTGCTTAAATATAAATCTACAGATCTAATTAATCAGTTAAAAAGTTTACGCGTGTAAATATTATATATAGCTCGCTTGACTTGTATATTTAGGTACGAACTAACTCTAAAAATGAGAAATAATATTTTAGTAAAACATGCATAATAGCATTTCTCATACATTTTTATGAATCTTTGTCAAGTTGATAAGAAATAAATTTAATACTATGTTTACAAATTGTATTTCTAATATGAATTTTATTACGAATGGAAAATTTCAACTTATTAACTGAATCTTATCAGTTCAAGATTAAGTCCATGAAACTTTTTTCAAACGTCTTCAATTACACTGAAGCTGAGTCATCCATACATCAAATAAAATTGACTGTTTTTTTTAGCTGAAGTATGGGCCAGTGAGTACCAAAGGAAAAATTGACATCAATATTGACGGCATCAAGTTTAGAGTGAAAGCTATTATGAACTACAATAACAGTCCCTGCAAAATTTCAGTAGCCGACATGAGTTCTGAAATTGGTGAAATTTCCTTTAATTTATCGGAAGCCAGCATCTTTGACGGAGTCTTAAGTAACATCGCCAATAATCTGATCCATAAATTTACTCACGGTTTGGTTGTTTTTATGGAAACTCAACTTAAGCAAAAAATTAGCGGACCATTGAATAATGTAGACTGCGAAAAATATAGACCATAATTCTTTAATTATTCATCTAATTATTTAAGTTAATGTAAACATAATAAATTATAATAAAAAGTTTAACACCATCGGTTCTTGAAAGTTTATATATTTAGCCCAAGTCTATTTTCGAAAATATATATTCCAATAAATGGATTGTAATTTGAAATTTATTTGAACTTTCCTTTAACTTAAATTGTAAATCTGTAAACATATGAATAATATAATAGTTTTATACAATAAATTGATGTTTCGTACTTGCAAGGCTATAATGTAAGTTTAACTTACATCTATCAAAGTATTTTTATCGTGAATTACAAAATATTTACTATCTGTTAACAATGTATTTTTCAATAGACAAATTGTACTTTTACATACAAAATCTTGAAGTATCTGAAATGGGAACAATATGTGATTTGCTATAGCTCAAATAAAAGCTAAATACATAACACATTTTCATACTGCAATTTAAAAGTATAATGAGCGATCGATTTAACTTCATTGACGAAAAAGATAACTGCTGTTATAAAAACGAAAAAAACACGACTTGACGTCGTAACTGTTACTGCGGATCCAAGGCAGGAAGTTTACGAAAAATGGCACTTTTGTACGTGCTTTTGTGTTTATGCTTGTTCCAAGTATTACCAACTTTTGCTCTATTCAATTCAAGTAAGTTTTCACTATTGACTACAGAATAAAACTATTGATCTTGTTCAAAATGCAATTTATTTTTCCGCAGCATGCATCCCAAAATACGAAGTAACCAGTGAACTGGAACGCCGTTATGACGTGAAGATTCAAAACCCAAGCATTCACATCAGTTTTGAAGGCCCTAAGGTGTACGTCAATAAACTGTCAGAAAGTAATGCAGATCTCGTATTGACAACAGCAAATGCAACTTTTACAGGTAAATAAATTAACGTATGCCTTGTAGGGACTATTTAATAAACAAAATATTTATTTTAGGTTACATTAAAACCAATGGAGAACGTGATAATAAAGAGAAATATGTTGATTTTAAGATTAAAACTATTGTTGTTCGATTGAATCAAGTAAGTTGAGCTTTGCTAATATAAATATATAAAATAAGAATTAGAATATTATTTTTCTTCAATTATAAATCCATTCATCAAGCTACTATAAAATACAATTAATTAAAGAAAAAATGAACAAAACGACAAACTATACTACATGCAGAGAAAACAAATCTAACTGTAACAATATGTTCGCATTTCACTTATTAAAAAGTGTTATGTTTTTAAAGACTTGTAAAATAATAACTATCGATGCCAATAAAATCCGATGAAAGATAAAATACATACATAGTTATTACTCTTAAGAGCTTATAAACTGTAAATTCTAATCGTCTGTAAACCATTAATAGGGAGCTTGCAGGATGATGTCTTCAGAGAATTACAATGTAAGGTAATTCCATTTAATTTTAAAGCTATTCGGTAAATATTTTCATAATCAAAAATAACATATAAATTTTTTAATTACAGTTTTGGATTGCCAGAACACATCGAAGCTACGATCATTCAAATGACCGAATTTTGTCTTCAAGCGCATTTGTGCATGAGGTACCTATCTCTAATCACTAAAGATTTGTTCACGAATTTAAATGATAATCAAAAACCTTCTGATGTGAACAAATTTATATCAGGAAAACATATTGAATTTGATGCAGAATTTGACATATACAGAAATCTAGTTTTTAAAAACAACAGCGCTAAAGTAATCCGGGATGCTCGAAGTCCAGATCCTGTTATTCCTTACAACCCTCAAGTAAGTAAATAATATTTTCACTCCTGAAATTATTAATCTACAAAGTCTTGTATTATGTAACTATGTAGAGTCTATATTTTTCCGGAAATGAGAATAAGGATATTAAAAAATTTTTCTTCGATTAAAAACACTTGTATACATATTGTTAAAGTTTCTTCTTTTATTTCTTTTATCTATCAAAGCAAATCTGTTAATCAATAGACAAGATTTTTAGCCTCGAAACTGGTTTCCTTATTGACCCATCAAATAATAGTTAAAAAAAGATTGTAGTTTTTATTTGATAGACATGTATGTTAGGACAAAGAAGTAAAATAAAAGAGGGGAATATCCTCTGAGAACACCTTTGGCTCGTGGTGATCGATATATTCGCTTTCATATTGTAAAGAAGTAAAATAGTTCTCATGTCTGACAATGTCTTCTCGAGTAGAATTTTATCTTTTGTATCAATTTTATCAATAAGGTTGAATTTTTTCAACTGTATACTATTTTCTTGAGTTGTTTAATTACATTATTAGTAATATCGCTTTTGACGTGAATTGTATAGCTTTATATTTATAATTCTTTTAGCGATATCTGTATTCTGTTTTTCTGATTTAAATTTACAGAAATTATATAGCCCTTGAGCTTGTACATCAGCTTGTTCTTTTCTTATATTACTTGTTCTAATATTTTATGCTGCAACGCAGAAGTTCAAGAATAATTCAAAATAATGTAAAAGGTATTATTTTAGGAAATAGGTATTATTTAAGAAAAAATTTCAGACATGAAAAAAAATTTAATATGCAGAAGATAGATAAGTATCGCATAAGAAAAAAAAAAATTTATTTTGTTATTTACAATAGTACAATTTTTTGCACACGATTTTTTCGGAAGTATTATTAACACCACAAAATAATCTTTAAAACGAAATAGAGTCTTCCTTGGCAGGCAGAGAAAATAGAACCTTTATCGTCTTACCGTCGATATACTATCTTTCACAAAATTTAAGTGCATATTATCATCCATATTATCATCCTCATAATATAATGAGGTATTGCTACACATCCGTTGAGACAATATAAGATTAGGTATTATATTACATTAGAACTAAAAATGTTTTAACAGAATTTCTTTTAATATCATAAATTATATTGTTACGCATTCTGAAAGAAATCTTTTTAGACTACAGCGTATAAGCAGGAAATATATTATTGAATCTTTTTTTGCAAAAATGTAGGTTAATCATACACTTAAAAAAATAATTTTTAGAGTAGTCTAAAATGCAATGCTTTGATCAACATTGAAGAGGAGCACTTAAAATTAGTTTTAATTAAAAAAAAGTTTATAATTAATAGAATTGGACTATAAATTTTTTTAATTAAATTAAATATGTCTCTTTTATGAATTACCTACCTCTAACGTCGATAGAATTTACGGAGATGTAAACTGGAAAATCAGCTTCTTTATTAATAAAATTATTTTAAGATTAAATTAATTAAATTTTCTCAACATACAATCCTTTGAAAATAAGTTATAAAAGCTTATTTAAGTATTTTAAAAAACCTTACCTATAATTTAAATCTTTTTTACTTTTAGTCTGCGATCAATGAAATGACGGATTTTGGAGTGGCTGTAGCAATCAGCAAGTTTTCCTCGAATGGCAATGGAGTGGTGAAGATACCAACAATTTATTCGAACTTCTCTACCGGCAGTTCATTTTGGTTGACCACCGGTGAATTCGAAGCAAATAATGGAACCTTTGAGTGAGGACAATAATCAAAATTTTCAAACATGTAAATCCATTTAATAAAGAATATGCATTACATATATATTTAATTTTGCAGAGATTTAAGATCTTTGAAAAGAATGGCAGATGTGGTTTTCTTTAACGAAAAGCTTAGATTTTCTGTGGGTTCGACGTACAAGCTTTCAAAAGCAAAGCTTACTTTTGGTGGTTATAGAGTAAGTTAATATTCATGTACCTATATCTAATTTGGATTTTTAATATTAATCTATTTATTTAGTTTTTTCATTTCTTTATTTACGAGAATAAACCCTTATCTGTAACTATTTATTAAGGTGACTTCTAATCCAGAAAATAATATTAATAGTTTTGCAAAACCCTTTTCTTCACATATTTATTCATATTTTCTTAAACTTTGTTATATTATATGTGTAATTCCAACTATGTCACATGTTCTGAAAATATGTTGACTTAAGTTTTAACAAAACAAAGATCATTATCATTTGATTGCAAGTGTATACATTTATTATGACATAAACTCTGATATAATAGCTAAATAAAATTGATCAATCAACTGCCTTAGGTGAGATACGGAAAAATAAAAACGGACGGCAAACTAGTGGTAGACATTGACGGAATAACTTTGCGAGCGAAAGTGTCACTCGATTACAATGCCAGCCCTTGCAAACTACACGTAGATGAATTCGAAATTGATGAGCTTGGTGACATCAACGTGGAATTCACGGGATTAGGTTTGCTCAATAGTCAAGCGTCGAAAATCATCGAATGGATTATCAGAAAAAAGACCTTTGCTACCGTTAAAAAAACAGTTACCGAACAATTGCAAACCATCGACTGCGAGAAATTGAGACCATGAATTTTATAAATATAAGCTACTTTAATATAATTAATTATTTATTTCATGAAACATCTGTCATTTCCATTTATTGATACTATATGTTAGAAAAATTAACTTGTATTCATAATATTAAAATTTTGTTTTACACTTCATGAGCTTCATAAATATTAATATGTAATTTTACAAATACATGTATTAATATTATTATTTAATATAATAAATATAATGTTTTTAAAATTAAAAGCTTTCTTTTTTATTTCCGTCCCTACCTTTACATTATGATAAAATTATCGATGGCTCTTCCATTTTCAAAAATGAAAAGTGCTATATAATATTCAAAATATGTAACAAAAGTGCTATTGTACGTATAAGTTATTCAGTAAACAATAAAAGATTAACAAATTTTAAATAACAATATTATGAAGATAATTATATTTAAATCTTGGGCAAAATTGATTATGAAAATTTGATTATACATTTTTTGGATATATAAAAATTAAAAATTTGTGCATCTAATTTATCGATATAAATAAATATACAAACAAGGAATCATCGTTAATCATTAAATGTTATGCTAATGTCAATTACTGATATTGTATTGACGAATCGAATATCATATGTAAACAGTTTAATTCAAAACAAAATTAATTTCAATTTTGCTCTAACCATTGAACTACGACCAATAAATTGATTGTAAATAATTAAATCAATGAATATGTCACCAAATACTGAATCAGTGCAAGTTGTCTGATGGGTTTTATCAACTTTGGCGGAAATACACAATCTAGGGCCCGATAATATTGACACGATTGTGGTGAGTCGTTAGAATAGACTGCTCAAATTAAGAGATTTTTTATTATTTCCTGAACTAATTTTTCTGATTATTTAAAGTTAGATAAGATTTAGGGCATCCTTTTACTGAACTTTTATAGTTATCTAGCGATTCTGTGTGGTTTCAATTAGTGTATCACTTGAGTCACCGGACTTTCCACAACTATGTTAGATGGCTCTTGACGCTAGTCTCATAAATCGTTTTTAGTTCTGGCGGCAACGCTCTACTATTCCTGACAGGAATCAAACTTATTAAATATTAAACTGTCGACATAATATATTCTTTTATAAGTGACGAAAAGACGCAAAAATGATTGGGTTCAATTACTTTATTCTTATTGCTACATCTTTGTTATCCACAATAGTTTTATCTGAAGAATGGATAGGTAATAATATACATGTTTAAAGTACCTATTGATCACCCGCACGAGTGCAACAGAATAAAATTTACTTACAAATTATTTAATTGCAGAATGTGTTCCGGATAATTTAGTTGTGAAAGGGAGAAACAATCAGAGTGATATTGTTTATAAGGCTAGCCTTAACATCAGCTATGATAGAAGTAATTTGGCCATCTACGAATATCCTGGCTTGGACGATGTGAATCTTCTATTACAAAATAGCACTATAACTTTTTCTGGTAATTATTTTACAACCCATAAGCACAATTAACACATATAGGATTGTACATAAAATTTATATACATTTTTTTTAGTGTATGAGGCCCTCGACAACGATAATTTGGTATCTGAAAGTCAAATAACTTATGGAGATCTAGATACCATAATTACAGGAGCAGCTCACAGATTGGTAAGGAATGTTCTTATCTATTTTTAAGCTATAGATTGAAAATATATAAAATTGAATTTTCGTTACAGTCTGTGGATTACATTGAAGATTGTGATATTTATATAGTGAAAAACTATTCTGAAACGTAAGTAGACACGATTTTGAAGGCTGCTTTTTTAATCCATCTTCTTTAATTTTTTGTTAACTTTTCATTCACGGTCATTTCATAAACATTTCGTAACAGTTCATTCATTATCATTTATTTATTCATTCTCAATCAATTTATAATCATTACATTCTTTATTAGTGTTTGTAATTTTACAGCGATGAAGTGTCAAGACAATTAAAAATAGAAATTTTCGACCAAGCCGAATCATGCTTGAGAAAAGAATTATGCAAAAATCTTGGTGTTATTTCATTAAATGACTTCTCCAACGGTGTAAGCTATCCTTACGAGTTTGGACCACTTTCTATTGCTAAAGACAGTGACGGAAATAAAATCGCAACCACGGAGGAATCAATTTGCAAAAGTGATGATCCTGATTTTGAACAACAATATTCCATGCTAAACGCAACGCAGGTAAAGACAAATTAAATTATCTTCATTAAAGTGTCGTTTTAGAGTAATATTTCTTAAAAACATGTAATATTAAATAATACCAAATAGGATTTATTGCTATAATAAAATGAGCGAAACTGCGTGCAATTTAATTTTAATAGAATACAATTCATTTAAGTGGAAAATGAAATATGGGACTAAATAATAACTATTCATAAAACTCTAATTAAAATAATGAAACATGCAATCAGAGTAAATGAAAGTTCGACATTTAGTACTCGTAGCGTTCTAATTAGTTATATAATGCGCAAGTTTATTGAACAATGTTGTTCACCTAATATAAAATACATGTTTTTATTCGCATATATTATCGTGTCATACGACATACTAGGATACTATTAATACATTGGTGGATTTGATGATAAGCAAAATGGCCAAAAAACTGAAGGACCGACACGAAGAAAAAGTCAAAATTTCGAACATGAGTACCACATTTTCATTTATTGGCAGCACTGATTTCCGTGCAATGGACGGTACTTTTGAGTAAGTAATCATTAATATTAAATAAAACATCGCAGCAGACAATTTTGTGTCTCTCGAAGAGAAAGCTTTGTATCGATGAAAATTTTCGAGTTCCATTTTTTCATGAATTATTTCATCGTAAAGTTGGTCCTTTCATTTAAATGATTTAAGTACGTGTGTGCATTAGTCCACATAGCCACGATCTTTTCTGTAGAACTTTTAGGTCCACGCGATAACTTTCATGATTTCGATAGGCTTTTTTGTGTAGATTAAGAATTTTTTAGTTACCGCTCTGAAAAATGGTTAGTTTATTTGTTATAAATAATTTAATTATTTAAAACCCTCTATCGGCTAGTCTATTGCAGCTAAAGACATGTAACTAACGTAAAACTTTTGTTTTTTTTTATTACGAATCCAATGCATTTTAGTTTGTAAAGATATCTCTTTTCGTTCCCGAGATACTCATTTTAAGCTATACATACGAGTATATCTATATACCTATATACGTATACATAAATTATATATAATGTATATATAGATATACGCGTACGTATATATAACGTACATATAGATATACTCGTATGCATAACTTAAAATGAGTATCGACAATTTACATGCGATCTGAGACCATTCTTACTTTTCCTGCCTAGGTGTGTAATATTCTTAACTTTAAATCAAGATCTTTGGAAAAAATAATCATATATCTATTCTGAAAGAGCATAAAATTTCCTTTGAAATGATGTTTTTTATTATCATAAAATAATTATTTTTCTCAAAAAGTAAACTTTGTATTGATGATAATTGTCAAGATCTAGTTTTTGATCATTTCAACATAATTTTTAAACATTAATTTTTAAAATATGTTTTTTAAAAAGTAAATTTTTTTTATACCTTTCTTATTTTAGAACTAATTAGATTTGACTCGATTGCATATTATTATGGTGAATTTCTGATATTTTAAAATTTTAAAAGTTTTTTGTGAATAACTTGGTATAATATATTTTGATTAAAATTATATTTCAAAATCAATTGTACATTATTAAGGTGATTATTTACTGAATTGTTATATTAAAATATGATAATAAAAAAGTATAAATCCTTTGAGAAAGTTAACTGCTAAAATATTTAGCAGTCGTTTTTTATTGACTGAGACATTTAAATTAAACTAACAACTTTATGTAAATCATTTTAGAGACATCACCGTGATAGGAAGAAATGCTGATATTTCTTTATCGCACGACGGGATGAAATTCGTGTTATCCTGTACTTTTGGGCTCCCGGAAGGATACGTAAAGTATAAAAAATACGAGGTAATCGACATTTTTTTTAATAGAATTCAACAAACTAGATCAACCGCTTTAAAAACGCTTTTACCCAAAACTCCTCACAAACAATGTGTCCCACCGGACTTGTAATGTACCCATCTCCTTGCACATATTTAGCAAGCCCGCAGATTTTCCACACAATTCTTAACAGTCCAGAAAAAGTCAAACTCTGAATAACCAAATGTCACAGCTGAGCACTTTCTTCGGGATGTACGAGGGCGAGCTGAACGCGACGATCAAAGACGTGCACCTGGTAGCGGAGGTGCTGTTGGACTACGAGGAGAAGCCTTGCCAGGTGAAGCTGCGCGACGTCCACGTCTCGCATCTCGGCGACGTCGAGTTCTCGCTATCTGGCCTGGGCAGTCTGAGCGACGCCCTCTCGAGCATCATCTCCTGGAGCTCGGCCTTCTTCCACGAGGAGATCACGCGCGCCCTCGAGTCCAAGTTCAGCAAGTTCATCGTGGCGAAACTCGGCGAATACGACTGCGAGGAGCTGCATCGATGATAGCTTAATCGGGCAATTTATGTAATTTTCACGTATAGGATTCTCAATTATCTAGATGATTCTGTAAAAGCTTTAACCGAATGAATCGAGTGTATAAGAGAAGCTGGACTGAGAAGTTTATGTAGCTTTGCATGAAATGTAGGAATGGATGAATATAATTGGGATACGCAATTGGATAATTGGGATGAATTGTAAGATTATAGGGAGAATAATAAATTGTAATTAATTGCATTCATTATTGTAGAATTTATTGTCTCCAATTAATTGAGACATTTATGGTGATTGAGCATCAGAAGCCGTATTCCAATTTTTCGATCTAATTGGGCGCTTCGTGTAACAGGTATCTATATGACCGGCTAAATGTACTTACCTTATTAAAGTTTCATCCTCCCAAAATATTAATGATGTAATATTTCACAATCCATTTCGTTTCGTATTTATACAAACCCATTTTTTGACAAATTTTTTAAAATCAATCCTCTGAAAAGTTGTATAAAATGAAAATAAATACATATACCGTTACGAGACCTGTTTTTGGTAACTTTTGATAACTAATATGGATAGAATAAAAAATTGATTAAATATTACATTCCATTAATTATCCATATTACGGTTTCATCTATTGTTTAATACATTAAAAGTGCAGATCACTTAATGATATAAATAATTTAAGAAAGAACATCAAGAGGACTCAGTTTTTGGTTGAAAACTTAACATTGTATAAAATTATAAATGCTCATAGCAAACCATAAGAAAAAATAGATATTAAGGAGGTGTCAAAGTCCTACCGTTACTACTCAACTGTTTTACCGATCGGATCCTTAAAAATTACTATAATAACTAAATAAATACTTGGAATTATGCAAATACCAAATACAGGTATACTTCGTGTATGAATTATCTATCATCTGGCAAATGAAATATTTATGTTAAGTATATAAATTTAAAAAATCATCTAGTCTTATTCGGACATGTTAACAGAATGTAGTAAAATTGTGCAGTAAAAAAAATTTCCTCTTTTATAACAAAAGCTATTTATTAAATTCTAAGAATTTGGAAGAATTTTTTATACCTATACTTTTTTCTGATATTATCGCAACAGTAACGTGAACTACATAATGGAAAGGAAAAAATTATCGTTATTGGAATATTGTAATTAAGAAATTGTTATCATTGAAGTTGCGATGAAATGTCATAGATAAAAGATTATTTATACGTTGAAAAATATCTTAAATCGTAATTGAAAATCGTAAGACTTTTCGGGTCATTATCCTTTGTAACTTGAGCTTTCATATATTAATCATAATAAATAATCCCGGCTGAACAAAAAAGGCTCAAAGTAAAAGAACATCTGTTTTTATTTCGCATATCCAACAGTTTATATGAATATACAAACTTAACACTCTAACAATAAGTATACAAGATTCGTATTTTATAAACTGTACAGTATAAAAAAATTGTTGATTGTGCACCTTAAAACAGTACACAGGACATACATCTAAGCTTATAAGTTAACGACTCGACGTAATAATCTCACTGTCTGCACAATAGTGCATCTAAGGCCTGTACTTCTCGCAATTGAAACTATTCAGGTGCGCCTCGAAGATGCGTCTGACTTTCTCCTCGACATGGACGACTATTTCCTCCTGCCACTTTTTCGTGAGCCACGTGACAATCTTGGACAAGGCCTTGTTCATCGGTCCCAATCCGGTCAGTCGGATCTTCATACGGCCGAGTTCGGAGACTCGCAGCTCCTCCAGAATCGCCCGACACGGCTTTTGATTGTAGTCGACGGCGACGGTCATTGCCAGCGCCACACCGTCTATGTCGGCCCACACCTCGCCGCTCACCGTCACACCGTATTTCAGCTACGACAATGTTTTATCCATTTTTTAATCGTTACGCGCGTGA
>UELV01000765.1:0-15258 GCA_900490015.1 Megastigmus stigmatizans
TATATATATATATATATATATATATATCAAGAGTGAGAGGTAGAAAAGTGCGAAGGAGGAAAGAAGAGACTTGTACATATATAGATATACACGGAGCGCCACGCGCGGCTGATATTCGGGGCCCGAGCGAGCGGAGCGCGCCAAACTCGACTCCCGTGAGTGTGTACGTATATATTATCTGTATATGTATATATATATATATATATATATACGACGGAGAGTCAACTGACCCAGGTCTTGCGCGCGGATGGTGGAAGGAAGGTGGGAGAGAGAGAGAGAGAGAGAGAGAGAGAGAGAGAGAGAGAGAGAGAAAGCGCACGCACGCGGTCGCGAACGGACTGCGAGAAGGAGAGAGAGCGCGGCAGGACTAAGCGGGCGACTGCCAGAGAAGGAACTTCGGCTTCCTTTATACCGACCCTGCGCGCTACACGACACACGGTGATTTTCGTAGTTTCTTATTTTATTCTCCTTTTGGACCGTTTCGCCGGACCGACATATAATATGTATATATATATACACGCACACGTGGAAAGTTGAGAGAGAGAGAGAAGCTCGCGGGATGCATACTATATGTGTATATTTTGAGGTTAGCAGGAAGTTTCGGTGGTGGGGAGGGTTGTAAGGAGAGAGAGAGAGAGAAAAGGACTCGCGCTGAGAATAGAAGGCTCTAGAGCAAGAGAGAGAGCGATTATATATATTATATATATATATATATGTGTGTGTGTGTAGTATATATACGAGGGTTATAAGGGAGGAGAAAGAGAGAGAGAGAAGGGCCGGGCGCGCGCGAGCGAGAGATGATGACGAGGAGAGGACGACGTGAGTATGTGTAGTGTGTGTATACGTGCGGCACGGTGAAGTTTGTGCAGCGCGCCAGAGTTGAGGTTAGATTATCCTTTGGACGGAGAGTCCTGCTGGATACCTACTTAAGTATCAGTGAGAAAAATTTATTTGTTTTTTTCTACGAGTGGGTTGACTGTCAACTGATTGTTAAGTTACTACTGAGACGTTGTTTTGTCGACGAGTTTCTAAAGATTCGAATACTTACCCGGGTGTTGTTTTGTTTTTTTTTTTTTCGAGAAAGGTGTGTGCTTTCTAATGTTTTGAAAACTGTAAATCAGTACATCAATAAAGAAATCGATTAACGTACTACTTATACGTGACGCACTATGTGCAACTGTAATTTAACAGAATATTGCTTGAATTACTTGCAGTGAACGGCTATCGTGATTAGTGCGGATCGCGTATACCCAGTTGCATTAGTCTCTTTTACGAAGGGTTTTTCTCCTCTTTTTGATTCTTTTGTTCCCCCGCGCGGTATAGAAACAGTCATGCTCGAAAAGCAATGCACTTGTTCGTTCGAGCAAAAACTTCGTACCTATTATTAAATCTATAAAATCGAATTAGAATCTCCCTTCAGCGATAAAACTCGGAAGAACTAAATTACAAATTCCTGTATCGAGCCATAAAAGCTTATCCACGGTATGTTTTCTTGGTCAGAAAAAGTTGATGAGATTTTCTCGAATGCGATATGACCGGGAAACTTTATGGCCGCTTGGAAACTAATTTAAACGCGATGAAGAGTTAGAGAAGGTACTTGCGCGAAGCAATTATCAACTATTTTTTGAAGTAAAGATGCGGTTCGATTCGAAATAAGGAATAAAAAATACCGTTAATAGTCGATAAGGATCCAGCGAATCGCGGAATGTAGTGAGTATGGATCCTAATGGACGCGGAGGCGGCGCTGATTCGGTTTTTCAAGGAATTCGACGCAACGATTTAGGGAAAACGCAAAACGGCAACTATTGCGATGATGTGATGCATGCCAAAACTGTATAATGTATATATGTGCAGATGAGGAATGGAAAATAGCAAGTCGAAATGCGCGGGAAGATAGGCGTTTGAGAAAAATTGCTTAAGATGTGATGAAGAATACGGTTCTTACAATTTTACGTACATCGCTGTGTATATGATATATTGCTTTTTGTGTCCTTGTTCGATTTGTATTTCTGTGGGGGAGTGTATTTGGATGATTGTGTAAACCAAACGTGTTCTGCATTTATTTTCTTTTTTAGATGAATTTGAGGGGAAAAAATATTTTTACACTAAGTTAGTACAATAGTTTACTTGTTTTTATTTAAAAAAGAATACGGTTGTTTGATTACGTTGACAAATACTTGGGTTCGAATTCTTTATAACTTTATCTGATTTAACCTTGTAATACAATACCATACGTTTGGATTTGTATCGCTGCTGCAGTGAGACTGAATATTTTTTACATGCAAATAATTTAAAAACCATATTTATAATATAAGCACCCCTCCCCCCATAGATAGACTCTTATAATATTATTTAATCAAATAAACAATTAAGTATTTTTAATACTTTCACTTATGTCCGTAATGAAGCATAAAGCATTTTTGCGGACTTTAAACACTTTGCTTTTTCCCGTCCACTTTCAATTACGTTAAATGAATTTTTCGAATGTTTTTCAAAATAAATAATTTGCCTTTTCAGACACAACACCGACGGAGTAATTCAAAGAACTACAAAGAAGATTAAAAGGGAGACACGAGAGGAAGAAAAAGAAGCATTAAAAAGAAAGGATAGAAAGAGATCGCGGATAGCTGTGTAGCCGGTTAAGTCGTCGAGAGAGCGAGAGAGAGAGAGAGCAAGAAAGAGAAACGATCCACGGAGCATTCATTATTCCGGTCCCTTCGTTTTCCAGCTGTCTGCCTGACAGATGAGCCTGATTCTTCGGGAATAAGGCCGACAACCTCTTGCTCGAGGAAAAGAACGAACGAGATAAAGAATTTCGAGAGAGCCGTAAGAGAGTTAAGCGACTTTCCATGCCTTTCTGAGATTATTCGTTCCTTGGATCGGAGGCTGGAAATCGGAAAGCTAAAGAGAAAGAAGAAGAATTAAGAGACAGGCAAGATGTTGAAGCTACTGGGAGAGTTGAAGAGTTACTTGAAATGGCAGGACATCAGTACGGACTCCATGGTCTTTCGCATGCACAATCTGTTCACAGCTGTGCTGCTGTTGACCTGTTCCATGATAATCACTGCCACACAGTTTGTAGGTAACCCCATCTCCTGCATTGTTCCTTCTGCACTTCCTTCGCAGCCCATCAACACTTACTGTTGGATCACTTCGACATTCACCATGCCGGATGCATTCAATCGTCAGGTACTTGTCATTTAAGTGTCATTCGAATATTCCAATTGCTGACTCTCGAGCAGTTATATATACATTGGTGCCAGTAGGACAATTTGCAATTATTAACAATTCATAGCTAGAATTAGATTAGTTATTGATTGTATAACTCGCTTGCACAGTTAGAGTTTTATTAACAGTGTTCAGCTGATGAAATGATTATGCAAAGTTTTTAATAATGCTATTTATATTAGAAAATGGCATTTTGGGTACCAGTATTTTTGTTGAGATAGTGGCTTATCTGAAAGTTCAAAATCAATAAATTTTTTCTTTTACTTTTGCAATTAAAACTGTAAAAGTATGTTTAAGTGCCCATGCTTCGAGATAGAAGGCTTTGGAAGACAAGGTCGACCTGTGCAGTTGCACTAATGCACGTTCCTTTCTTACATTTCATAAATAATGCAATGTGTTAAACTTATTTACGTGCCACAATAATGATTATTTCTTTTATTTTTTTATCACGTCGCAATACATATGCGCAGAATCTTTTGAACTTGACGGGATGATATTCACCTTGTACAATTTAAAATCAATTCAAGTTTAAATTAAACCCTTTTTTTGCGCTTCATCAAATTGTAATTACTCGTGTATTCAAGCCGAATCAGTGCTCGGTTCAAATACTCATCCGCTCTATTTAAATTCAAATTAATCATCCACCCGAACGTTTGTGAGAAGGAAAACCGCGTCTGAAAATCAATCAAAGAAATTCGAATCTTTATTTATCGTATACACGAGCAGCATAAAAGCCACCGGCGGCATGAGTAGCCAAAACACAGCGAGCCAAGAGAGAACGAAAAAAAAAAAACAAAAAGAAATCCTCGAGATCTACGCACGCTTGACATTTAATTTTCGCAACGATAAATTCCGCAAGCGCATCGAGTAAAAAAGGCCTAACGGGACACACGCGCGCGATTTTTTTTGTTTTTCTTTTTGTTGCGCCTGCACTGCGACGCGTGGATTTTTTATGATTAACTCCCGTGTAGGTGAGGGCTAAGGACACGTCGACGCAAGCGCAACAGCAGACGTATGTCAATCTCATTATCGCAGCTCGTGCAATTGGCTTGTCAGCGCGATATTGAAAAGTTCCCTAGGTATACATCTGATGCATATTGTGACGGTGCACGCGTTGAAGCCAGCCAACGGTCTGCCACGCACATAAGCTTGCTCACTGCAGATATATCTATCATAACGTTGATTGAACTAGCAGTGGGGCCTTGGTTCGAGCCCGAGCAATTCTGCTCCACAATGAGCTCGTTTTATATCTACAATTACCCCTGGTTATGGGCGAAATTAAGCCCTTCTTTTATATCACTTTTACCATCACTGCATCCGACGATTATAAACTGTTTTTTCTTGCCTCGTGAAATCGCTTTGCTTACTTGCCTTTTTGTGCTTACCGTTGAGTAAAAAGATGGAATCTTGCGCATCCTGTATTTTGAATTTTACCATTAATTAAATTATTAATATAGAAAAAAATTGAACCTCAGTTATTTTGAAGTAAGAAATGAATTGCACAACTATTGCATCGAAATTGAACTCAAATTCTTTGATCCGTGCAACTTACGAAAAAAATCACGAAAACAAACTGCGAATAACCCGGCGAAGAAAAGAAAACGCGATCATTTCAACCGCGAGCGCAAGACACGCGTAAACCAGTTTTGAAACAGTCGAACCGCGCAACCGATCGAAAAGCGCCCGAGCGTAACTCAGTACTATACAGTAACTGGCAGTTCCTACAACATCCCGCTCTATTCCTGCTATAAGGCCAACAAATACATCGCCTTTTTCTAAAGCTGCGAAAAAGAAAAAGTCGGCCGCTTCTCTGCGCAGGAAAGGTCGTAAAAAGGAAATGAACGAAAGAAAGAAAGAAAAAAAGAAACGGGGGGAGAATTCGCGGCATCGGCTCGCTTTCGCTGACGCCTATATAATATCTCTAATATCTTGCGCGTGTCTCTCGTTGCAGGTCGGCTTGGAAGTTGCTCACCCCGGCATAGCCAACGACTTCGGCGACGTCGACGCGAGGAAATACTACACTTACTACCAGTGGGTCTGCTTCGTACTCTTTTTCCAGGTAAGCCTTGTTCTCTCTCACTCTGGCCTTTTTGCTTAGCTTTTATTTCGCCTCGGTTGGCGATTATATTAAGGCTCGTGCCCAGAGATCGCGCGCGCGCGCACACACGTGTCTTCCTTTATCTCTTCTTCTTCTTTTTATTCTTTTTTGCCCGTTCCGGTGAATCCTTACTTTTTTTTCTGGAGCGAGTTATCGTGAATTTGAGATTCGAAGCATCTGCTGCAGATCGTTCTCGATTTCTTTTTTTACCTTTTCGCCGTGCGGATCCAGTGAATACTTGTCGTTTACGATATTTCCCTTTCAGCTGATTGATTTGTTGTTTGCCAGGCGAATCATTATTCTTTAGTTCGAGTTTGCAAAGATGTATAGATTGTAAAGAAAAGTGTTTATCGAGTTTCTTTTACAGTTGTTTATCGACTAACGTTAAAACATGAATTATGCATTATTGAAAAAATGTAGAATATAATAAATGTACGGAAATCGTATTGTTTGAAAATTCAAAATTAGATATATTCGCAAAGTTAAATTCACAAACACGCATGTAGTCCGAGGTTGGATATTTTTAAAGGTTCAAGTACTGTTTCTATTATAAATATTTAAATCGCGATGGTGATAAGAAATGTTTCAAGTACTAACAATTTGAATTTATGGTAGAAATGATATGGAAGCTTATTTAAAATCGGCAAATAATTTCAAACTACAGATTTTCGCATACCTAATTTATTTAAATTCGAAGGAAAATTTTTCTCGTTCACTTTTGTTCTGCATTTTACATAGATCAACCGTAATTCGATCACTCACTGGTGATTTTGCATTTTATATCAGATTATCGTTTATATAAAGATTAATCAAATGTTGAGAATCTTTTACAAAAACTTGATATAAAATTGAAACTGTGCTACTTATAACATCTTCATACTTAAAAACGTGATTGATTTATTCAATTTTTCTATATCGCATACATTTGACTATCGTATAAAATTCAGCTACTGAAAGTATAAAACCTCATCAAATATTTTGCAATCGTTCTGTTTACAATTTGTTCATTTGAATCCAAGTAGAATTTCGTAAAAAATTATAAATGGAAAAATTTCTTGTTGGGATTACCTTATGTTTAAATGCATTGTTTTACGCGCCCCGATCATTCGCCAAAAACATTAATTCACTTGAAATTCACTTACGCAAATCGAGCGATGAACTAGTTCGAGCTTTATCAAATCAAAGTCCTAATCGCCCAACAGCTATCAAACTCTACAAATACATTCTGCAATTCCAGTGAATCGAATCGTGCCACGAGTACACAAACGCTCACCTTACGTCTAAACTTAGCAGCAGCAGCAGCCCTTTAATTAACCCACCTTATCGCTCGCGTTCCAATGCTGCTTCAGTTTCATGCGTGCGCCCATACCGCCCGTCTGTATAATATACATATATCGAGTGTCGTTGAATTTTATCGCGCGCGCGTGCGGGTCTGCAGCGACCGCCTCGTACTCTCTCTGCATATAACGTATATATAATAGAAAGGCTTGTTCTGAAATTTCAGGCGATGGCTTGCTACCTCCCGCACTGGTTATGGAGCATCTGGGAAGGCGGACTGATAAAGACACTGGTTATGGGTATGAACCATTCGCTCGAGGCCGAGGAGTCCGTCACCAAGAAGAAGAACATCATTATGGATTATTTGATATCGCACATTAGGGTGAGTATATCTCGCGACTCGTCTTTTGTTTAGGTTGGACGTGCGTGCGGACAGTCTTGAAGAAAATAATCGTTCTCAATTCGCTTTTCATTAGAATTCGAGTGTTTCGAAGGAGAAATTTAATATCTCCGTCTATATGCGAATTATCGATGTTATTCTTGGTATGCGATAATTCAAATGGACGCAGTGCACGCTCGAGTAACTGAGTCTAGACGAGAATGTTGATTTTGTAATGATGCAGTAATACTATTTATCAACTATTGTGCTTGTGTCAATTTAGTTATTGTTGATTCTAGGGAATGCGACTTGTTTTTCCTTTTTTTTTAATTGCACTTTTAATGAGTGTATCTAAGTTGCGCAATCTTTTTTATAACGACGACTATAAGTAACATTGATAAATATGAAAGAGAAGGAAAATACAGAAAAAACTTGACAATCTTTCGTAACTGAATGTAGGATTTTAGAAAACTTTTTTCTGTGAGAATACATTAGCGTATTGGATAATAAGGATTACACCGAGGAAGGAAAAATGAAAAAATTGATTTGTAATTCAGTTACGAAGCACAATGGTAGTGTTTAGTTCTTTATTGGCATTCTTTTAATTCATATCAACAAGTTATTTTTTGAGGATTAGAAGATATTTAAGCTCATTAAAAATCAGTACGCAAATATCGTCATCGTTATTTAAGATGATAATCCACAATTTTTCATCTTTCAATTATACAAGTCATCACATTATTAGTATCAGAGCCGTAAAATTCAATTTTTAACACTCGAGCCGTGAAATCGCCTTTTACGGATTTGTGACAAAAAATATTATTTTAACTCGTACAAGACCGAACGCTTCTACAGAAAGTGCCATTTACGAAACACTAATTTGCATTTAAAAATAAATTTTTCATCTTTTCAAATATTATGCTTACCATTCGACAGCGCGGCTCAAATTTCAAGATAATTAACTTACAGGAAAAACAATACTTTCTACTTTAAATGTTTACGCAAGAATTCATAAATATGTATGTCTTTTTTAATTTATGAATATTTCCCCTTGTAGTCATAAAACTAAAAATATCGACACGCATTAATAAACCGAATCTAACTCGAGAGCATTTAGGCTAATCATCACATCTTCCCACGCACAGTATAATTCGCACGCTCAATCCGTTACATCAATTTTCAATCGCTAGCGTAATTTCCCCGCATTCTCTCTCTCTTATACACACACGTGCGCGCGGAAAACTGCCTAATTAAAACTTGAAACGCGAAAAGGAAGACGATCGCAAAAAAAAAACCCAACGATAGACCAACGAGAGGATTAATTTATATACCGTTACGAAACCTCGACGCATCCGACGATCGTTCGAAAAGCCGCGTGTAAACAATGGCTGTGTCCGAGAGAGTTCGCGCGAGTACATGTAGAATATCCGTAGCTGATGAATCGCTCGTGGTGAGCTTAACGCCTGACACCTTCGAGAGAATGAGAGAAGAGCCGCTTCGTTATATATACATATGTGTGTGTATACATACACGTGCACATACGCTTGCGCAATCGACAACTCGGAGTTTTTGTTGCGTTTGTCGCGAGAGCTGGTGGTGAATTTCTTATGCAACGATGTTATTAGAGCAGAGAATGATCGAAATCTAATGTATTTTAGGGTTGGGAGATGATTGTTTTATCTATTTCTGCGGCATATTTTTAGATGTAGTGGGTGGAGGTTGTTATTTATTGGGTGAAAATGGCCGCTGTCGTGGAATGTGAATTATAACTCTATAGGGAATAGATCAAATCTGAGATTAGAGTCTGAGAATATTTTGAGAGGGATAATCGTAGCGGTGGGAGTGATTTATCGATAAGCGGGAGAGAAAGGAATGATTTATTGCTTAGGGAGATTAAGGATTTGCAGAAATTGGTATATAATCAAAATCATAAATTTTATTCACTAAATCATACATTTAATATACTGTACAAAGATTCGGTACACGAGTATACATTATTACGAAGTTCGTAAATGCATTGCGAAATAAAAATTAAAAATTTCTGAAAAAACAATGTCCAATGCCCGCGTCCCTCGGCCACATCTGAAATTAGAAATTAAAATCTTGCGCTCATTGTGTCGGCGTGTCCCCAAGCACGCACAGTTCATGTACACACTCTCGTGCGAGTCATCGTCCGGCAATATAAGCTAATTCGACCTCGTTGAATTCAATTCCGTCTAATAAACACGTCCACTCTACTCTCTCTCTCTCTCTCTCTCACACATATTTCAGACGCACAACACATACGCCTATCGCTACTTTGCCTGCGAGGCTCTCTGCCTGGTCAACATTCTGGTCCAGCTCTACCTGATGAATCGTTTCTTCGACGGCGAGTTTCTCACCTATGGCCTGCGAGTGCTGCATTTCTCGGAGGCGCCACAAGAGGAACGCGTCGATCCGATGGTCTATATTTTCCCGCGTGTCACAAAGTGCATCTTCCACAAATACGGTGCGTCTGGCACGATTCAGAAGCACGACTCTCTGTGCATACTGCCGCTGAATATTGTGAACGAGAAGACGTATATCTTCATCTGGTTCTGGTATCTGATTCTTACGCTGCTGCTGCTCGGATTGATGGTTTACAGGGCTGCCATTATCTTCGCTCCTGCTGTTAGACCGAAGATTCTACAACTGTCCTCGAGATTGCTCGAGCTCGAGACGTGCCAGAGTATTACCAAGAAAATTGAGCTTGGTAACTAACTAGTTTTCTATTTATTTTATATTGTTTTCTTGGCTAATAACGAGTACTGAAACATGAAGATATTTATCTTAAGGCAGTTTGGTAAATTGCGTACATATAATCATATTGAAAAAAACAAAAAATGACAATGCACATTGAAAAAAAAATATAGTAGTGTATGTATTTCAAAAGTTAATTATGATTTTTTTTAAACATCTGTAACATTGCTTTTATTTTATGCTGCATGCATTCATTCGAAGAATTACAGAAGAATATAGCAATTTAAATGACAGCAATAATAATGCTAACTCTGATGAGTTCACTGTGGAACTTTAATTTAAGATTATTATATGCACTTAAAGAGATTATTATATGCACTTGAAGATTACATTTCAGACAGAACAGAATTATAATCGTAATTTTTTTATGTTGTCCAATTAGGAGACTGGTGGGTACTTTACGTACTGTCGTCGAACATGGATTCGTTGGTCTACAGAGAACTGTTGCAAGAGCTGACGAAGAAGATGAGCGAGCACATCTCACCTGTTAGTGCATAGGGAAAGCTCATGAGCGTGTTGAGGTTAGAGGATGGAGAATTCTACGGTAGACGCGCTGATCTTTAGCAGCAAGCGTAGCGTTGTTTCGTCATTGTTACTGTGGATAATAATAGGAAAATTGCGCACTCACTATGGCGCGCGTGAGATTCTCTTCTTATACGAGCTATGTTACCCGATGCGCATTTCAGTGCATACACGAAAATTCAGCATTTTTATTATCATTTAAGCGCGATTATGCGCAACTTCATAATGATTAATCATTTTCTGCACAAGTTCGTCATATTTTATGCTCTTTACAATTGTTAAATATCGAATTTATATTGATAGACAAGTTTTCAGATATATGACATTACATTATTCGTTTAAGTGTGACATTTTTGGATTCGTGAATACTTTTCTTTTTCAGAAAAATTATTTTTTAGTAGTGAATTGATAATGCAAGTTTTGTAAATGTGTGCAAACTATCGAAAGTTAGTTTAATTTTTTAGTATTTTCATTGTATTTAGTGTTGTAGAATAAAGAAACGAATTCCTTCGGGGGCTGTAAGAACTTTCAAAGGTAACATGGCAAGTTGAGATTTGAAATCTTTTTGATAACTATCTAAAGTTAATCTCTTGGAGATTATAAGTTTGAAAATTTTTATTGCAAATTTATTAAAAGAATAGTTATTCTAATAGTTTTTATGAATATTAATTCTAAGTAAATAATTATAAACTCGCTGAATATTAGCGCGAAAGTAACGAACGATTTTGTTAAAATTCGCGTCTTTTTACACGATAACAAAACTGCGAGGCAGCGCGTGCCTTCTCTACCGTCCTTTTTATAGAGCGAGCAGAGGCGACATGTATTTTTTATATAATATATACAAAAAATATATATATTTGCGAAGTTTAGAAAATAAATGCAAAGAAACGCGCGAAAAAATTATACGGCTCTTTTAAAAAAGTATGTAAAGCGCATATAATCGACGAATTCTCTTGGGACTCGGAGAGAGCCGTTCGACATACATATATATATGAATATATATATACCACTGGTGGTATTTCCATTGCTGTTTTAAGCGACTCCATTTTTTTCGTAGATTTTTGTACTATATTATTATTATATAATTACAATAATTATTATATTACTTTATATATAAACTCCACGACTGCTGCTCCTTTGTGATCTTAGTTCGGTGTGTATCCGAATTCGTCAATTCGGAGAAAACAGCAGCTCGTCGCGAAGACTGACACGTGGGCGACTCTCGAGAAGCGCGGGAGCCATTCGTGTATTAATATTGTTGCTGTTGAGATTAATGCTAAATAAACGCCAAGAAAAACGAAGCAAGGTACATGTAAGGCGAATTAACAATCACATGGACTAAATCAGGTTCGGGATCATTGAAATCTTTGAGAAAAAGAAATGTATTATTACTTTTATTCGTTGAAACGTAGAATACTTTTGATTCAGCAATTCTGTGGCAAAAGAAGTAAACTCGGTGAAGCGACTCGGTATGCAAAAGTAAAGACAAATTTGTATTTTCCACTTTTAGATCTAAAACATTTAAAGTGATTTTAAAGTGAGAAATTGAAAGAAGTGTAGTTGTTACTGAGAATGTTGCGAGAGGTAGTTTATAAAGAAAAAAAGCGAAGTGAGAAGGAGGGACGAGTATTACATGTATTTCTACTTGATACTGTTACTCGTGTGACCAGAAATACCCAGTTGAATGACGATAGTAATGTGATAAGCAACGCCTCGATTGCACGACATTTGGTTTCAATGCTATATATGTATAACGAAATAGAATGATTTTCCGCTTTAAACGCACATGTAGGCGAACAAAGCGACGAATGTTAATGCAGGGAATTTAGCAATGACACTGATAAAAGTTAGATTTTCTGAGTATAATTTCTTGTACACTTGGTTCTAATACTGAAATACATAAATAACTGTTTTTTCATAAAATTTGACTAACCTCTTGATACTATTTTAATAATTTTGAAATGTTTCATTGAAAAGCATAAAATTTATTTTGAAATTTTAGAACCAGGTTACAAAAAATCCATGAATGGCTAAATCTAAAAATTTAATTTTTGGTGACTATCTACTGCCTCTAAGTAAAAGCGGATATGCTGATTCGTGTGCTATCGTTTAACGCACAGAATTTTGAATTTCGTTGATACTTGGTAAAATGCCAACACATTTAGGCGCTTACCTACATATGTGTTCTCCTAATTGCAGGATATGAAAAAAATTAAAAAAAAACATGAACGAGAGGCAACTTTTGTATACTTTTTATATAAATATATAGAGGAGATGGGTTGCATCAAACTATTCGATCGATACAGTAAAACTGATGCTCTGCGTATGTGTGTACGAAGCCATCATTCTATAAACTTTGTACCTAGAAAAGTAAGAAGTTGGATTTCTTTCCTTTAATTAAGCTCTCCCCATGTATTGATTTATTAGTTTGGAGAATTAAAGATGAGTTCGAATGAAATGTCAGTGTACTTATTTATTTCGCTCTATTCTAAACGTAGATTATCAATTATATGCGATTCTATTTCTAATTATTTTGAATGTTTGATAAATAGTCTATACTTCGTCGATCAACGAGTTGTACTTATCATTAGAAAATATTTCACCAAAAACGGACGAGAAATCAGTAACTTACGTAGTTGTTGATTTTAATCTTTGCAGACTGAAATATTTCTGTGTTCTATTGATTATTTATCATCAGCGTTCGATGAATAAAATTTCATTTTCAGTTTTTTCCCTGATGCTGATCTCATTCGTAGAAGATGATAAAAGAAACCTTCCGAGCCAAGCGCATAAAGATTAATCATGACAATATAATTGAGACATCGGTCGAGTTGGCACTAGCGAATCTCGGAATGGTTCGTTGAAAAAAAAACTATGTCCGGTCACCGATTGCATCGTTATATCCCCCTTCTTTTTTCTTGTGGCTTTTGCGCGAGACTGACAAAGAAGCTCGCGGCCGTGCACCAAGCGTTCAATTATACCGGAGCGTAGAAATTCAGCGAGAACTGCAGAGCGGCTCTGGACGAGGAGACGCGTTCGTAGAAGCACTGAGCGCAGCTATGGAATTCACTCGGGGGCAATGAGAACAACACCCCGTTAAGCTGCACCGCCTCGGACCGTACAGTCCCAGGTGAAAGTTGCTTCTGCTGCTGACCAGATTGAAATGGATCCTGTATTACCTGCAATGAGATACTTCTTTTGGAAAATAGATTTTTTTTTTAATTGAATTTTCATTCAAAGATGTATACGCGACGGGCTTTAGTCGTGGTACGCTAGGGTGTAAGTAAATGATGGTGCAGGAAGACAAGGGAAGTGACTTAGGTAATAATCTTAGATTAAATAATATACAAATTATAGAATGAATGTATCTACGCTGCACACCTTAATATGCCACATTTTTTATCATTTTAATAACTTTAGCGACAAACTATAATACATAGCAAGTCATAGTAAAATGATTAAAAATTATTTTTGTCATTATTGTTGCATGCAGGTATCTTTAATAAAATAGTCTTGTAATTGTAATTTATTGGGACTCAACGAAATTGTTGGTTCCTTTTTTTCCGCTTTAAAAGTTTACCCTTTTTTGCTTCATATAATTTTTTGCGAAGTTTTCTCGTGGCCCGATAAGCTCGCGCATATAACGAATGACGAATGTGCAGCTCGAGGCAGTGCGTGCGAACGCGAGTACATCTCATTCAACGAGTCCGCGTGCTCGGCAAAAACTGCGTCTTCCGTATAATTTAGCTGTTGCGCGTGCATTACTACCGTTTTTTCTTTTTTTCTTATATACCTTCGCTAAATGTATAATACTGAGTTTAAAGACCTGAATGGCCGAGAGGAGGAAAACCGGCAGTGATATTCGAATTATTAAAATTTGATAATGGCTATTGGGGAGTTCATTTAACGTAATGAATCGTTGAATTTTATCGATATGTTAATTTAATTGGTGAATTCGGACTCTTTGAAGCAGCAATTTTTCCATTCAATCGGTACTTTTATGACAACTTCGGTGCCATTATGCAAAGCGAACACTTTGTGCAATAAATACTTGATGCAAATTGCCAAAATACCGTATATTTTAAATAGGTAAATGCACACACTGAGAAAAATGATATATCAATATTTAAGATGAATATACGAAAAATTACTATGTTGCGCACCAAAGCTGTGATATACTCATTTTATAGATTTTTTTTATATTCACAACAAATATTACTATGGACAGAGTAATTTTGGCTATAAATTTCTATAAAAATTGCTATGTTGAATAGTAATATTTGTTATGAACATAAGCAAAATCTCTATAAAATGAGCATATCACAGCTTTGATACGCAACATAGTAATTTTTCGTATATTCATCTTAAATATTGCTACATCCTTTTTCTCCATGCAGAAACGTAAAAAGTGAAGGTGTGACTCCTATCGATGATTTCGTTGATCGATGAATTTTACCGATCAAACATAATCATTGGTAAGATTGATTGCGTATTACAGTAGGACACATCTTACCTGATTCGATATGTCACTACTTAAATATCTAAGAATAGTTTATAATGTTAAAAGTCTGCAAGCTGGTTTTTTATTGCTGCAACCATATAATTTTATAACTATTACGCTCATCTTCATTTCCATGTATATAATACTGCAAATAGACGTCTATACTTTTAAACTGGACGCGATAAAGTGTAATTTCAGATGGAGGCAGTGGCTGATCAGTAATCGATGAATTCTCTCAAAAAGCATATATATCGCAATACTTGAGTTTTTTAAATCTTTTTACGTTAAGAAATATTACTTATGTCGACTGTACTCAACTATAAACTGCCAAAGATTTTTCTATCGGTCTTATAGTCTAATCAATATTAATGGGCAATCAGATTTCCCTTGTACGTTTCGAGCCCGCTCTGGTTCCTCCTCAGGGACTGAAATGAAAAGCGTGGTTAGCCTCCTCATATACCCACTACCTATCCC
>UELV01000766.1:0-15102 GCA_900490015.1 Megastigmus stigmatizans
CTCTCTCTCTCTCTCTCTCTCTCTTGTCGATCGTATATATATACTCTCTCGCCCCCTCTAATAAAGTGCTACGCACGGCGGGACTCTGCTCTTTCTCTCTCTTGCTCTCTCGCTACCTCCATTTGTCCTCCATCATCGCGTAGGAATAAGCCTGACTCCTGAGTCGTCCTCGTATATGGTCTGAGGACACGTAGTCCGCATCATCCCCATGGCATCACTTCTATTAAAGACTCGATAGCGATCGCTCCCTGACCGTGACGGACGAACCTTTGCACATTTATCATGTGTATTTAGTCCAGTTGAATTAGACTGAAAAACTCCTTGGGGAAAAAATTAATTCTTCGGAAAAAAATATAGGCATATAGAGGATCGAAATCTAAATGTGTACTAAAAAGTAGACAAATCAGAGGTGTGCGTTTTTCAGGAAAAATTCGTATAGCCAAAAAAATCAGTTTTTTGCTTATATCTTATAGAAGATTTTTGTCGGAAAGAAAATCAAAAGGGTGCGTTTAGCCTACTTAAAAGACCTACAAGGATTAACGGGTAAAATTAAAATCGGTTTATGCACTTTTGTGCAAAACGCATAAAACCGTCTAAACTCTACCTTTTTTGATATTTCGTACGATGAAAATTTGAAGCTTTAAGAAGGTGTGTGCGAAATTTTGGCGCTGTAAGTCTGCCGAAATCTTTATTTATTAAAAAAACATTAAGGTACAATTTTTATAAACAAATGCAATTTTCCGAAAATTAATGAAGTTACAGAACTAAGTTTTGGCACACACTTTTATACCTATGTCAAACAGTTATTGAAAAATCAAGAAGGTCGATTTTAGACGATATTTTGCGTTTTGCGAAAAAGTTTATAAAGTGTGTCTTTTTGGCAGAAAAAACACACCGTTTTGATTTTCTCCCCGATAATAATCTTCTAAGATATAAGCACAAAACTATTTTTTTTTGTTTTGTCTACTTTTTAGTACACATCACTTACATTTCAATCCTCCACATGCATATATTTTTTTTTTCTGAAGGATTAATTTTTCCCCCGTCTAAGTCTAATTCGAATTGTCTACCAAACGTTTACTACACATTCGCTAGATGTAATTTTCAAACATTGCAAAAAAAAATATATAAATAAACAGTACTTTTTAATGCAATAATATAACTTATACAAGCGCAGGAAGCCACGCAGTTCAGAAAACCGATTCTGTTGGAACTTTAAAGAATGGTTTCTTGTACTTAGAAATGAAATTCGGTATCTCTAAATCCGTTAAATGGTTCCTAAATCTCGCGATAATGTCAGTTTAAGCCAAATATTCCATATATCATCATAATTCAGTTATTGAAATTGCTAACGGAAAGGAATAAAATTGTATATGTTATGAAATTTCATATCTGAACTTTAACTTCAACAAAGCCAAATTTGTCAAATACTTAATTCAGATGAATGAAAACTAATTTAATACATTAATTAGTGAGATATATTTTTTATCCTTAAAGACTTTTTATACTCAATTTCTTTTTATACTCAGTTTTTGAAAAAAAAAAAATTTAATTTGAGCAAACATCTTGCCTATTTATTAGAGTGCCATGCCGCAAAGATTTAAAATATAATCATGCATACCTATCGGTTCCTCTGCCACCGTGAATATTAAAGTTTAATAATTACCGCTCAAAATAGGTATATCAGAATTCGTGCCGACTCGAGACTCGACCATCTCGAGCGCGACGACAATAATAAGGTTCATAAGCAAGTAAGGATCGAATGATCGCGATCGGTACTGAGCGCCGTTTTCAAAAGAGCTAATGTAGTTATAAAATACGGAGAACGCAGGAGAGCCACAGGAGAAGAGGTGCAGTATAGGTGCCAGGTGGTAAGTAAGGCGTATAGCGCGGGAGACTACGATTGATACGAACTGCTGCGAAGCGGCGAGCGCGTGACCCGCGCGCTTCACCGCTGACCGCCTCCGAAATACAATCGGGCGCTCTTTACGCAAGTAACTCGAGCTCGCATGTAGCATTATAGGTATATAAACTGTACCTATAGCGCTGTATAGGCCGCAGACGTGGTGTGCGTGCGGGAGGCCCCTCCGAGTTCGGACCCCTCGGTGCGCGCTTCCTTTTCTTCTTCTTGAATCGCGATAAAGAGTTCGCTCTCATTCACTCCTAATCATTCGCTCGCGCTCCGCGTGTGCTGCTGGCTGCTGCCGCGCATACCTACCGATTGGTAGCACACTCTGCTACCTCCTATATGTATACTGCACCTGCAACTCAATTGGCTGGGTGCGCGCGGAGCAACATAGCGAGCGACTGCCCGCTGCGGTGGCAGCTCTCCGCGTATTGAGGTTAGAGCGCGCAGTAAAGTTCGACGAACGGACTACGTGTACACGGCACAGGTGTTGCAGGTGCTGCTGCTGCTGCTGCTGTTGCCGCTGCCGCTGCCTGCTCTCCTCTCTCCATATTTTTTCACTCGTGTCGCCTGGCAAGGAGAGCAGCTCCACTCTCTCGCTATACTTTAGCTCGCGCGCGCTCGCCGTGATTTACAGTTCGTCTTTATTTTTAGCTTATTTTGTAAAACGCTTATAGGAGCGCGGCGGAGCTGCGAGGAAAGACAGAGAGAGAGAGAGAGAGAGAGAGAGAGACTTAGTGCGGCTTTGGTCTTTTTTATTTTTAGAGAGAAAGAAATGGACAGAGATGGCGAGTACGAGAACGTCGACCAGGGTGAAAAGCAAGTGGACGTGAATTTCCGCTCTACTGTGGCGATGACGCACGCCCGTAACACTGCAGCAGGTAGAGAGAACAATCGACGCCAGCAGCTCGCGACGCACGACGACAACAGCGAGGAGGAGGAGGAGGACGAGCCCGAGGAAGAGGAAGAAAATGATGAGGAAGAGGAAGAGGATGAAGAAGCTGAGCCCGAGGCTGACGCTGATGCCGAGGTAAAAATATCGTTGCACCAAAGATCGCAATGTCACTTTATCCGATATCGCTCACAGCCTCTCTGCATTTTAGCCATTTTTGCAGACTCTACAACCAACGATTTACCTACTTTGAATTTTTATCTTTATGCAGAAAAACAGATTTTTCTTTTTATTTACATAACCCAAGCACATTCAATTAAATGATAAAATTGATCGAGTGAGTCATTCTCTCTAGAGATTAGATATAGCTGATAAATTATTTTATTTATGAAAGAAACTTCAACAACACTTTCAGTAATTCTTAGAGATAAAACACTATTTTTTCTTTTCAAAAATATATTTCTAGTATTATATTTTGAATTCAAATAAATATTAAATTTAAGCAAATCTATTTTTAATATGAAAACAATAGGTATACTTATCTAATTAAAGAATATAAACTATTTTTATTTTTTTAGAAAGAGTCAAAACCTGTTCTTAATAATAAATTAAGAACATGCAGTGAAGAGAAATTGAATGAAAATAAAGCAGATTTTCACAATATAGGAGTAAGAGATTACCGTTCTCTAAGAAGGCACCACATTGGATTGGATTTACAAAATAGTAATATTGAAAATATTCAAGATTTAGAAATGTCTGATCACAAATTAAAAAGAGAACTAGGAGGTGTCGAACAATATACAGCAGCAGCAGCAGCTGCAGCTGCTGCTGGAATGATTCACCATCATCTCCACACTGGAATCGAACACATGAGAAGCAATACTGGTGTTGAAATGGAGGTCTGTGAATAAAACATATTCTAATTTGATTTGAAAAAAAAAAAAAACAATTTTTATTTTAACCTTGTGTTTTTAGATGAAAATGTCCAGAGATGGTCGCAATTCTTGTTTAGGTATAGGCCTATCACTGGAGCTATGTGTTGTGTGTGGTGATAGAGCTAGTGGAAGGCACTATGGAGCTATTAGCTGCGAGGGATGTAAGGGTTTTTTCAAACGAAGTATTCGAAAGCAACTTGGTTACCAATGTAGAGGAAGTAAAAGCTGTGAAGTCACAAAGCATCATAGGAATCGCTGTCAATATTGTAGGCTGCAAAAATGTTTAGCAATGGGCATGCGAAGTGATTGTAAGTTACTTAAATGTATACATTAAAATAAGAAATATTCTACTGAAAACAATTTTATGTAAATAAGCACGTGAATGTCGATTCGCAATCGTTGTTACAGCTGTTCAGCACGAAAGGAAGCCAGTTTTAGGCAGTAACGAAACAGGAGTCACTGGTAAAGGAGCAAATCGTGGAACGCGAATTAAACCAGAACCTCAACCACCTACTATCATTGAAACAACGACGGTACCTGGTACCTGGGAACAACAACATCATCAACCTGAAAGTCCAAATATGGAGGATCATCACAGCAGTGACAGTGACCTTAGTGATGCTTTAACTTTAGCGCGAGAACGACTTCTTATTTCACATGCTTTAGATAATATGGCTAAACTTATGGCTGGAGATGTAAGTAATAAAATCGTTAATGCAAAATAATATTTACATACATACACTTTTTATGCTACATAAAATAAATGATTGTTGCAGAATATTAACGGTAGCGGTGATGGTGAACCAGATGAAGATTGGCATTGTGGTCAATTACTATTTGAAAGACACATGCATTTTGAATTAAGAGCGCCTAGTCCAGCACCTGCATATTTATCGATTCATTATATTTGCGAAAGTGCTGCAAGATTATTGTTTTTGTCGGTGCATTGGGCGAGAGGTATACCAGCTTTTCAAACACTGCCGTTAGTATCTTGAACATTTTTTAATCTTTAATAAATTATTTCAAAGCTCTCATATTTCATTCACGTTTTAGTTCAGAGATACAAACGACACTGGTACGTAGTTCCTGGGGTCAATTATTTACACTTGGATTGGCGCAGTGTGCATACACTCTTTCTCTTCCCAGTATTCTCACGTGGATCATAAATCATCTTCAAGCAAGTATTGCCCAAGAAAAAATGACTGCAAACAAAATAAAGTCTGTAACAGAACACATTTGTCGTCTACAAGACTGTGTCAGTTCACTTCACAGGCTGCAAATAGATTCTACAGAATATGCTTATCTTAAAGCTTTGACACTTTTTAGTGCAGGTAATAAACATTTAACGAATTCATACTCATTGCCGAAAAGTAACATTAAAATTCAGTTTTCAAAAAAAAAATATGGTATCAAACAAGAATTGACGAAAGTGTAAATATTTCTACATTCACGTTTTCTTTATACTCATTTTATTTTTATACCGTATATATTTTTGCCGTATATATGAAATATATTTGCAGGCGAAGCACAATTATTTATCAAGTTTTTTAAGGAAACGTCTTAAATTTTATCATATTTCAGATAATGTACTAGCCGGAGTTTGGCAAAAGCGTGTTCAAGTATTACAAGAAACTGCTTGGACTGAATTACAACAAAGAGTGGGTTCAGAAAGGCTACCAAGATTGCTTTTGCGATTAGCTCCTCTTCGTTCGATAAATCCTCGAGTATTAGAAGATCTTTTTTTTGCGGGACTTATTGGAAGGGTAAGCGTAGCCAGCGTAGTGCCTTATATACTTACCATGCAAGACTGTTGCAAAATGGAACCTGAGAGTCAAATGAGGGGATGACAATAGCAATCGTACCTGTCATTAGATAAAACTACAAGGACACGTCTTTCCTTGTAATAATAAAACGACAATAAGGACGCACGTTTACGTGTGTTTTACTTTAACAAAATACCAAGTGTAGAACTTCGTGATTATTATTTGTATTTAAAAAAAAGGAATACACAACATGCGTGTCTGCGTATACGAGACGAAAAACGTATTAAATTTATCATAAACTAACGTCAGTATTTTCTGAAACAGAATTCTATAATGTGCGGGATTAATGCGTTATCTAATACTGCGTATAAAAAATCTAAGCGAAGAAAAGTTAAAACTTTTTTGCTTTGATAACTGTTGGTGCGAATACTTTTTTATCGTTTTCAATACAATGGAAAGAATTGCGATAAGTTAGTCTCCATAGAAATGGAGTTATATTTGTTGGTGTTTGTTGATAAAATATTAATGAAAAAGAAAAAAATAGACTGGCTAAAATATGCACTTTGGAAAAGTTTAAAAGTAGGGATAGATGCAATGTGTTGGAACATAAGGCCCTTAAGACTAGATTAAAATCGAAAATTAAAAATGTATAGAAAATCTTTTCGCTGCAATTTGAGCCTTGGAATATATGGATATACAAAATTATAGTACTCAAAACGCAGATTAACGCCGTAAGGTTAGTATATACTGCAGGTATCTTTATAAACAGGTCATCGACGACGCTATGTCGGTGCTATATATAAGATTCTTGTAGTATATGGATAGTTAATTCTCTATATTATTATATTTCCTTCCCTAAAAAAATAAGCGTAAAGTTCTCTGTAAGGGAAATACGTACTGCAGAAAAAAAAACTTTTGAGAAAAGAAAAGATATGTAAGTTTTTTCTTAAGTTGGGTGCCAATGAAACATAACTTAGTATTAAGGGGATGTCATGTACCAATACTGCAGATTTAAATTTATTAAACAAATTTTACAGCTAATGTAAATATCGATCTGTTTTTCATGAATACGTCTTCAAATTAAAAATTCCGTTTATTCAAAAATTTACTGGATAAAATGAGGGTCTATAATGTCAGTAACTACGTATTTCAAATAAGACGAACATCTTCTTAATGTTATTACTCTTTCATTGTGCTCGTTAATGTAAGTGTTAAAACGATTGGCTTCGTTAGTCAATAAAAACGAATTTACATTAAGATTGTAAAAAATGTTTGAAGTATTGTATGTTATTTTCCTTTTATTTTTTGGGAAAATTTATTATCATTTTAAAAATAATTCAATCGCACATGTTACAATCACTCCTCTTATTAATAAATGTGATTGTTCATATAGCTATTTTAATAGAGTCTACTTTTGTCATTATTGTACATTTCGTATTGTTATAATACATTCTAATGTTTTCAATCAGTCGTCAGTAAAGTTATTGAAATTTTCTCACTACTTATATGGCACTGCATAATAGGTAGTAGCATTGTATTTTATTTGTATTTACACAAGTCTTAATAATCTAGTATTTATAATTTAACTTTTTTGCGGATTTTTTAATATTAATTTTTCTTTAAACTTTCTTGTCCTTCCACTTGCTTTCGTATACCTACTTGTATGAATGAAGTTACAGTATTTTCCGAAAAAAGAATACGTGACCTTATTTTTAAAAATTATTAGAAATAAACTTAGGAAGTTTTTAAATGTTATGTCTAATATTCTACGGATACCGATAAAGTGTAAGTTCTGTACTCATATGTTACATCATAACTGAAAATTATGGTTAAAAACTAAATATCGAGCCTGTTTTATGCAATAGCAAAAAAAAACTTTCAAAAATGCACTTAATTGAGAGAAAAAAAAGAGCCAATGTTTTAAAAAATTATAATTTACCAATGCTCGTACTTTTACGTTTAGAGGAATAAAGATTCGACGGCACAAAAATAGATAAATGTATACTTACTTAAGTTGCAAGTTCACAGCAGTTACGATTATTTCACCGCGAGTACCTAATATAAATCGAAGCACTATAAAAAAGAAAACCAGTCTTCTCGAATTTGGACAATATTTTGTACATTAACTGCCGTATATTTAAATATAAAATTTGATGACCTATTGAATTGTATGATTTTCTGATTCAATGCGAAACATTCGTTTCAAAACTTTTTTTCCTCGGTGTATTATACAATGTACTTGTTTGAAATATATATTATATGCACACGGGTAACCTCACGGAACAAACAATAATACGATGTGCCTATACAGTAGCAAATACTTATATTTATACAATAACGATGTAATTTTGTAACTATTATACTGGCGATAATTAGTTAAAATAAAGTTTATGACTGTCAGACAAATATTGTCGTATTTATTAATTTATGTTATTATAATTTATGATTGATTTTTATTCAATGTACTTAATAATTTTTTTTATATTTTTTATAGCATAAATAATAAGTAATTCTAAGATATTAAATTTTTTTATATTTTCAATCGATTTATAACGTATAAAAAATAATAATTCTGCTCGTAAAATAAATATTTATTTCAAGTATTTTTATTATTAACACTTGATGTGAATCTTATATACTTTAATAAATTAATTTAAATAACTCTTAATAATAATTTATTTCACTATAAACTTAGGACAACCTTATTAATGTTTGCTGTATAGTGCTTGTATGCTTTGTTTTTTTAACAGTCTACTGTTTTCACAGAAAAATTTTGTGTCCATCAACGACGTGATAGTTCATAACAGTCTTTTTTAACAGAAATATATTTATATTCATTCGTGCGCATGATTTATAATTTTTTATAAATTATTATAAATTGTATTTTATCAAAATTTATAGAACAAAATAAATTTATAGCAATGGACACAGTACCAAGTGAAGCTCTTACCATCGAAAAAGAACCAATAAAGGAAACTTATAGTAATCCAGCGGACATTGAAAATATAAGCAAAAAGAAATCCAGCCCTGTTATTCAACCTCTATCGAAAAGGTTGGAAGACATTCTGGCGATAATGCATACCCTTAATGAGCTATTGGAAAATGTGTCTGTTGAACAAAGAACACTAGTGTCCCAAACACAGTGGACGATTTTAGAGCAATTTAAAACCACAACAGAATCAAACCTAAACTCAGCCAACTGTTGGCATAAATCTCTGTTTGCAAGAACGTACTTTGTCGAAAAAGATTTGGATGAATGCTTTACCAATGTTATGAAACACACCTCTATGTTATATGCACATATAAAAGATCTCAATGGTAAGAATTATGATTATTTAAAATTTTATTCCTATTAATAGGTACTCTGATTATTAATGAAACGATTAACTCCTCAAATAGAAAAAGACAAGTTTTCTGATTTACACATAATATAAGGTTTAGAAAAAGCAAATGTATAGACCAAAAATATTTATGAATGTTATTAAGAAGCTTACTTAAAATATTATTATGAAGACGTTTATTCGGTTAGAAAATATGTTAATTGTTAATGTAAATCTATTTATCTCAAATTTCATTCTTGCAATAGGCAAAGTCCAGTGTCGCGGTGATGGTATAACTACAGAGAATAGTTTGGAGATTGATAATGCACAGCCAATTAATTCTGGTGTAACAACGAAGGATTTATCTTCAGATGTAATGATACCGATCCCCGACAATTTGCCCCAGATGCTATCGAAAGCTACTGCAACGATAAATGAGAGGAGCAACGAGGCCGTTTGTTGTTTCAAAGATGTTGAAATTGTTCGGATCTCTTTCACCAATCTTATGAAAGCCAAAATTGAGTTTGATTCTCAGTTTATCAACTTCAACTCGATTCTTAGTAAAAACGGCTACTCCGAAGATGTTCACTACTTGTACGAAGTACGTATTTGATACTGAAAATATCATAAGTATCTTACTGCCTTTGACAAAGAATTACAATCTGATATGAAAAGTGTGAATTGAACTTCAATTTAATTACTGCACTTAAAAGACTTGTACTAAGATGTAATATTCTTGTCTTGAAAATAAGAATCTTTAAGAAATAAGGGCTTCGAAAGCAACAATATTTTTAATATCCGGATAATATATAATAAATAAAAAATTAAATATAATCTTTAGCAACAGTTGTTTAAACAAAAATAAATCTTTCAATAAAAACATAAAAATAAATAGGCTAGATTTTTTGATTCTTTGATTAATACATTTATACCGAGATCCTCTAATTTCTATCTAAATTTAAACTTCCTAATTTAAATTAGAAAAAAACCGAAATGAGTTGAAAAAATATAAAATAAAATGAATAAGAAAATAACTACTTAGTAATTTTTTTAGAAGATATGCTGTTGTGTGCTTTGAAAACTTGATTAGAATAAGCTTACCATTCAAATAGACAACTCTACATTGTATCTAATAATTTTATTTATATCACGATTGCAAATGAATTTAGTAAAGTCTGATTCGTATTTTTACAGGTTTCAACACATACAAATGACAATCGGGGTCCGTTCGTTTCTGATAACAAAAAATTGAGACGAAAGCGCGTATCCAGTAATGTGGTGGAAAAGATACAGAAGAGACGCTTGCGGAAATCAACTCGAATAGCATCCGACGATGGTACATCGGAAATCCAATTCATTCGTAGTCTTAAGCGACAAAGGAGTTAATAAGAAGCACATATCCGGCATCCTAACAACCTTTTTTTGTACTTTTGCTTATCAAAAATAATAAAGTCAACATCATAGTTTCGTAATACAATTTTAGTCTTTATTACACGTACAATTTGACTTCATTTTTAAAACATAGTCAATATAATATCAGCCCCAAAGTTTCCGTACACTAATTTCGATGATAAATAAAAGAGCAAAAGAACAATCGAGAAAATAAGATCACGGATATGAGCATTATCGTTGTCATTAGTAAAATTTCTTCACGTGCTTAAACGCTACGAAGGTCGCTCGCGTGATAAACGACACTAGTAACAAATTTTAAGACAAGCATCGTTACATGGCTACGCACTAAGTCACTTCGGATAAGTCAATAGCAATTTTGCCGAAATTTTCAAGTATATTGCCTCTGAACTTGTGTTTTCTCTTTTAAATCATTTTCCTTTTTGCGCACTATTAAATGCAAGATTGATTTCGTATCATGTATGTACAACGAAGGATTGTCAAAATATCAAATACATGTATTCGATTCATTCAAGCTAAAGCTAGAATTGATTTAAAGCTTTATAAAAGTACTTTCGTTAATAGCATCTCTGTAGAAATAAAAGATGTATAAAAAGATGAAAGATGCTAAAATGGTAATAAAATAAACAAAAAAAAATAAAATTTTCTATCAAAAGAAGCGCGGGACTCTTTCTACAATATAAGAACTACAGCGTCATGGACATTTTCTCGCGAAAAATGTATAAAAAGAATTGAAAAAATGGATGAAGAAAGAAGCGTATAATTACTTGATAGATTCTCATTATAACAGACACAGCCCAATTATATACTTTTTACAATTAATAAATTATAAAACTATACATGTAAACGTATTCTTCCTTCCTACCAAAACCGTTGTCTTTTCAATCGCCAACTCGCGATGTACAGACTATTATAGTTAAATTATGAACAATACGTATACAGGGACGGTCAAACATAATTTTTTCAAACAAAACAAAGTACCGTCGTCTTCACCACTGTCAATTCAATGATCCACTCTCGTATGCACTCATTCTTTTCACTTTCTCAATTGCGTTGAATTGCATATTATTATCTACACATACCAGCTTCTTATTTATTTATTGAAAGAATGTTTTTCTGTTTAATGCATAGAATTTAAAATATTAGTAGCAATTTACCTTCCAATCAATGTTTAAATATTATACAATAAAGATATTTGGAAGTAATAAGTAACAAATCAGTATACAATTTTATTATGTTGGGCAATCAATATAACTCAAGTTCTAAACATGAAAGTAAGTATATATTAAAAATTATTTGTTTTTTTTTTCTCTTTTTGCGATAGTTACGAGTTGTCCCTTGACTCAATTTTAACAGATTAGGAGAGAAATCACTATTAAAATCCTACTTTGATTGAAAACTATCGGTTTAAATCTCTTCATAAAATTTTTTTTGTAAATACAATAAAAATACAATAATTTTATTTTTGACTTTTTATCTGTTAAAATCAAGAATTTACTACTCGAAAAAGCAATAGATTTTTAATTGTTGCTACTTGACTAGTACGAGGTAATTATGTATTATGTTTTTCACTTCTTAATCACAAATCCAGAAATTGTAGAAATTCTAATAACCTCTATTGGTAGAAAAGTATTGCATACAAGTCTTAAAAATAAAACTAAAAGTTATTTCAATACTTGCAAAGTCATAAAGTGTTTTGCAAATTTCGCATAATTTTGTAGAACAAAACATCTGATCTATGAATGCAAAGAAAAGATAAAAAAGTATCTGCAATTGAACTCCTAATGCTGCTAAAATCCGAATGCGGACAATTAAGCGCATTAGCTTTTCTATCACTTACAAATGTTCGAGGCACTAGTTCGTTTGTCATGAACGAACACGCACATTATAATAACGTAACGCAAAAATATTACAAGAACCATCACAAGAGTTCAGCGCACGCGAGATTCTAGTCGAGGAATGGATCACGGAGCTGTCATGAAAACGGACGGCGTGCATTCCCTCTTTCACCTAAATTCATAGATTTGTATACTATGTTCTGGTACATGCCTCAAGTTCAAAGACTGATACCTAAAAAGAATTATTATACATTTGAAGTAATTTCAAAATCATATTTTAAAAATGCATAAATAGTTCAGAATGAAAGCAAATAAGCTGTTTGATATTTTATAATATTAATTGTTTAACACTAGAAAGACTGAAACTAAAGCAGTCAAAATGACTGTATTGTGAAAGAATAACTAATGTGTAAAAAAATTTGTTTAAAATGAAGGAGGGGGGAGGCAACTACAATGATTAATAAACGCATTTATATGTTGTACAAAAAGTCACAACAAAATTATAAGAAGCTGTGTCATTATATACATAATTGTTTTCTAATTGAAATTGAAAAGCAGTCAAAATGACTTCCTTAGGCAATCTAGTGTTAAAGCAAACAAAATTATTTTTTATTTAATTAGAATATATAATTTACTAAGGCCTTGTAAACAGAATTTTTTTTTTCAGAATATATATTTATGTATTGTGAAATAAATTAATCTAGTGAATAAGCTGATGAACATGAAAATTCAAAAAGCATACTGTTTGACTTTGATTCTAAACAATACAGGACATATTTTTTTGTAAATTGTTTACCATTCAGAACTACGATGATAGTAATAGCCTTCGATGGAAGCGGCTGATTTTTGAAAACATATGTAATAGAAGCCTGCAAAAGAGGCACCATTGATATCTTTGATCGTATGATCAGGCACTAAAAAGTGTTCCTTCCATCTCATAAAAACAAAATCTGTCCCTTTCAGTGCTTCATAATCAAAAGTGTCAGAATTAAATGTCTTGACATATTGACAAAACGATTCAAATTTACTCTAAGAAGTAAAAAGTACATTATTATTTAGTTGCATGAACAATATAACTCTAAAGAGAGACATTTAGTTAAGTACGAACCCAATGTTTTTTGTCCACATCTTCATCGGCATCCCACTTGCGAGTAAGAAATGGATACTTTTTAGAAATAATTTCACCATCAAAGAACGTTGTCAATGTTGGGAATTCTTCGGTGAGCCCTTTGATTTTTAAATAACCACACAGGTAACTATTTTCTTCGTCCACATGCTAGAGAAATAAATAAAATCATTTAAGAATTGGTCCTGAAGAATCAGTTCCTGACATAGTATCAAGTACTCCATCCGAGTAAAAATTCCAAATAACCAAACATCACTTTTTTGAGAGACGTCAAGTGAAGTATTTCTGATAACAATCTTATAAGTATTCTTAAATGAACCGTTACCTAATTATAAACTTGTACTTCTATGAAAACAATTAAGAAAAGAAAAAACAGTGACATAAACTGCAATATGCAGAGATAATAAAAGTTTACAAGCGAATCGGTAAGCGAGGTGAACGATCTATGCGAAAACATCAACTCACCTGTAGCACAACCTCAACGTCGTAACTATTGCCCTTGGACTTTTGCGAGCCCTGGAAGCGCGATCCATTGTAAAGGAGAGACTTGGTGACACCCGGCTGTTTGGAATTGGCCGGTGGCGGCGGCACCACATCCACTTTGACCGGCATCCTCGAGTCAGCGACTCGGCTTCTACGTTCTACGGTCCGAGGAATCCCTTTGAGAAACCGGTAACGGTAAAGGCAGCGACGGCAGCAACGGCAGCAATTTCAGCAGCAGCCTCTCCAAAGAGAAGAGGCCGCTGGACATCACAATACCGAGCAGCTAGCTGCTGCTGTTACTACTGCGATCGTCAGCGCACTTTCTCTCTCTCTCTCTCTTTCACTTTGCTCTCTCTCTCTCTCTCTGCTCGTTCTTTTTATCTCTGTCTCACTCTTTCCTCTCGGATCGTAGTACTATTATATACGTATCTTTCTATCTCGCCCTCCTTGGCGCTCTATCTCGCTCCCTCCTTCTTGCTGGCTGGCTATAGCTGGCCAACTCGTCTACGACGATGACGACTACGTCCAATTTGGTCGAGTCGCAGTTGCTCCGCGAGGAGTATCTTTTTCAACTCTTTCCAAGAAGCTCGATTACTTCTCCGAGAGCCAAAGATCAATTCTGGCTGCTCGGTCACAAAAGCTCTGCGGTCCTCTTGTATTCTCTCAGCGACGTTTGTCTTACGTTTCTTCTCTTGCGTGCTCGCGCCGTAATATACGATCAGTCCACACACTCGTTCTTCCCCTCTTTGCGCGAACTTGGACGAAAGCTGAATATGCACACGGTTGACTGTTGTTCTCCTTTCTCTCTCTTTTGCAGCTGCTCACTCGTCAAGTGCGTGAGAGCGCGGTGCGCAATTGCTACGTCGGCGCCTGGCCGATGTGTGATTCCGCTCCGACGCTCGTCTCGGCCGCGAGTCTCCCTGCAGACTGCAGAGTATATACTTATAGGTATCAAGGATGTTGATTTTTCGAGATTTTTAAGCCAGCCGTGCAGAGTTCAGACTGGGGTCTACTATTTAACGTCTGCGAAATTGAAAAATAGCAAGTATAGCGCACTGCACTGTACAAAGTACAACCATTAAGCAAGTACGGCCAGAGTAGAACCGATGTACACATACAAGTTGGGTTGGGAGTTGGGAGGCAAAGAGTCATGAGCTACTGGGGCTCCCCGGTTGTGGTACCACTGGACTCGGAGCTGCACTTACGACTACGATTCGCGAGTGGCGTGGCATTGGTGAGTGGCGACTGGCGAGAGTGCAATAATACTGCACAACACTACACCGAAGCTACATACCACTACATAGCAATGGTATTGTGTGTAGTTGCTTAGTAGTACATACAGTGCTCTCTCTCTCTCTCTCTCTCTCTCTCTCTCTCTCTCTCTCTCTCTCTCTCTCTCTCTCTCTCTCTCTCTCTCTCTCTCTCTCTC